>JBBIGA010000146.1:17843393-17854025 GCA_037576975.1 Alestes dentex
TAAGAATGGGAGGCGCGTCACCAGTGCGCTGTGATTGGAAGAGAGGGACGAGGGGGCGGTGAGGACAGGTCGCGTGCCCCCCCACCCCCCAATTCATTCTCAAACGAGAGTGTGCGCGCGTCTCCGTGCGGAGGATGCGCGCGCTCGAGGGGCTGCGGTCCCATTGACTGTTCGGTGGGCTCGTGCAGTGGCGGTGGCTCGGGGAACATACGGAGAGAGAGAGAGAGAGAGAGAGAGAAAGAGACGCCTTGCCCTCAGTCCACGACGCGGTGGAGAACGGAGAACAAAAGGCGCACGAGAGAGAGACCTCCTCCTCCAGAAGCAGAGATGGGCTCCCAATAACTGGAACCTGGAGGGGAGAGGAGGCAGGCAGGCGGGCAGGGGGGTGGGGGCGAGGGGGGGCAGATCGAGAGGAGGAAAAAAAGCCGTATAGGAAGAGGAGGAGGAGGAGGAGGAGGAGGTAGAGAAGCACAACAGTGGGCGCCCGCAACCATGGACAGTCCTCCAGCGCCGGCGAGCACGAGCAGCGCCCGCTAAGACCACCGAGCCGAGCGGACCATGTCGTGATCGGGGCGGTTCTCTCTTTTTTCTTTTTCTTTTCTTTTTTCTTTTCTTTTTTTTACACAACGCTGGGGATCTGACATCAGTGAGGGAGAGAGGAGAGCCACGAGCCGCCAAGGAGGGCTGAAAACATGTCGGCCTCGGTGGGGCCCCGCGGCGGCCCTCGCCCACCCACAGCGCCGCCCTCCTCCATGCCCGAGCTGCCGGACCTCAGCCACCTCACCGAGGAGGAGCGGCAGATCATCATGGCTGTGATGGTTCGGCAGAAGGAGGAGGAGGCGAAGGAGCAGGCCATGCTGAGGTAAAGCTGGCAGATAGGATCGCAGGCGTTTGGAGAAGAGTAGGTGATGGTGAGGGGTGTTGGTGAACCTGCAGCAGCTTTCGTGGTTTTAGTCCTCAGAGGAGGAGAATTAGTGTGTGTTTATGGCTTTCTCATCCAGATTCAGTGCACATGTGTTTGTGTGTGTCTCTGTATGAGCATATAGGCAGTCCCCCCTCTCCACTATGGAAGCCTGTGCTCCAGTGCAGAGGAGACTTCCAAGGAAGCTCTACTTCTCTCCTCCCAAATCCCAAAAGAAACGAGGCTCTGTGTTAGTTTTAGTAAGTCGTGAAGTAGTGAAGGTGGGTCTCCATTCTGTCCTGTTTATAATGGGACAGCCAGCCGTGAGAGCAGCGTGTGTGGGGAGAAGAGTGAAGTGTGGGTCCAGGTGTAGCTCGCCCACTTCAAGGGGAAGGGGTGTGTCGAGTTTTGAGGGGGATCTAAAGCTCTGGACCCCCGCAACATCAGGTTGTGAGGGTTCCGTGTTGTTGATTCACACACCACTACCCTGATGTCACCGCACCCTCAGCTCGAGAGAGCTGCAGGGAGAGTTTGACTCTCACACACGCATTCAGACGTTGCTTATTCCTTCGATATGAATGGAGTCACTGGTGTAGAAGCTGCACAGCAGGAGAGCATGAACAGCATATACACCCCAGAAGAATGATTGGAGGGGCTCTGGACGAAGCCACATGCTAAATGGGGATGGGTGATTTTCTCATTATTGATCATTAATCACCCTCCGAATCGAAACGGTGTGAAGGAATCACGTCTCCCTGCTTTGTCACGACCAAATTGCCGTGCCTCGTCATCGTGACGCTCGGACTCGCCTTAACCCCTTCGGAGAAGGGCTATTCTCACCAGCAGTGGTGGAAGCACCCAGAGTGTCACTGACCAGGCTGTGCTGAAGGCTGAGAAAGCTGAACTGGCCTGTAAGAACCTGCGGGCTGTCCTTGTTCAAAGCCCTCAAGCCTGTGGAGTCATAGGGTGAAATATAGTGAGCTGATCTGTGTCAGTGCAAGTTTTCCTAGTTTTCTAATGTAACAGGAGAGCAGCAGTAGTGTTAAATTACGCGGTTTTCTGCTGAGACATTCATGTCCATGTTCTGTAACCTACACTCTCAGAAAAAAAGGTATGAAACTGTCGCTGAGGTGGTATCCTCAAGGCTCCGTCTCATATTCTATTGCAGTTGTATTTTTTCTTTATACACCCACATGGGTCAAGTCTCTTTATTGCATTTTTCTACTTTAAAACGTTATATTTTAAAAGAGTACAAAAATGCCCCCTTTCACCCAGCAAAAACTTTTTAAAGGTAGAACTTAAAGACTATGTTGAACATTTAAGGGTGCGTTTAGATTGTTTGTACTTAAATAAACATAAATGTACCCAAACAGGACGTTTCCTCTGACAATTTACAGCATCGAGGACATATAGGTGGGGTTAGTGTTACCCACACGATGATGTTATGCAAAATACATATATAAGAAGTTATTATATTTACTGCATTTACATTCAGATTAAACTTTCAGGCTATTTTGACAGCATTTCCTCAGCGGTAGAGCATCTTATTATCTAAAAGGAATTCAGAGTCAAGTTGCTAGATTTCAACAAAATGAATTGGCATGAATGTCTTCTAATCCACTGTACAACTGTAATAATTAATTACACAGTAACTTAAGCACAAAGTGTAAAAACTGAGGCTTTTGTTGATGTCTAAACTGTGAATTGTTGTCAGTTTGACCGATTTGAAGTTTAATGTGAAACTGAATATGGAAAAATGAATCTCCCTTACTCGGAAATGTGTTCACTCCTCCTGCTTACAGGGGGTGGCAGTTGAGTAGCTATAAATAAAACAGTAGTATTAGTTTTAGTAGTAGTATGTTTGCACAATGATGCCCCTACAATTTTAGTGTCATGCTACAAGCCACTGTGTTGTTTTCTGTCAGTCTCAGATTAGTTTTAGAAATGATCAGTTTACACACCTTGTGTGGTGTCAGGATTTTTCATGGCCATGAACATGCCCTTCTCAACCTGCAAAATATTTGATAATTAATGACCGGCAGCATTTCTGTGAATTATTTATGACTTAGTCATAACACAGCTTTGTCACTTTTTGCCCCACCCCATCTGCACCTAAGCTGCCCCAAACCAGCCCCAAACCTGCCCCACTCACAGGACTCACGGATACTGGTCAACCTGCACATCGCTACACCACGCAGTCTGCTTTACTGCCTAATGCAACACATCCGCCATGTTCGTCAGCACCACCTAATCTATTATTACTGCTTATTATTAGGCAGAATGCTCTGATCTTAATGATCAAAGGATCAGAGTGCGGAAATAGTTTTTCCATTCTAAAAACAAATGGAAGATATGGCAGGAGGAGTGTATTGATGGACAGCTTCTGGTTTGTTTTTGTTGTGTCTTTTCTTTCTTTCATGACAATACAAGCAGTGAGAGACAAGTTCCTGTTCATGAACAATGGCCCTCTCTCAAAGGGAATTCATAGTCAGTAAACCAGACTGGAAGCCTGGTGCACATCAGTGTTGGCTGCACGTTTGTAGGCGACTGATGTGCAGATGGTTTTGTTGGAGCTGAAATTCTTTGGAAATTGTTTTAATTTGACTTTTATATTGTTGCTGTGACCAAGCCTTGTATGTCTTTGTATAAATTACAACTTTTTAGGAGAAAGAATTTTGCTGTTTTTCTCATGAAATGTTCAAACCAAAAGGGCAGATGGCACTTTCTTAAATGGCTCTAAAAATAAAACCTAAAATGGAGTAATGGGGGTTTGACATGACAGTGGTGATGTATTAATCTTATTTATTTATATTTTACACATAAAACACTTATGTCACTACATCCTAATCCTGTTTCTGAAGGCACAACACAGCTAATCGAACTCATAAGCTCATTAACAAACCTTTACTCAGATGTTGTGGGTGTGTAGGATTATTATTGTAAGGGCTAACATTTAACAATAATCAAAAACCCACAATGCTGTGGTTGAAAGTTTTATTGTCATCATCTGAATAAAGTTTCCTGTCTTACAGAGAGGAGAAGCCCATACAAGCGAAAACAGTGAACCTGGTTGGGAACAAGAAACCCCCACAGCAGAATGACATCAGGTAAACACAATATTAATTTATCCTTATCTGGATGTGATAAACAAAGCTTCCAGTTTGGAGGCGTTTAATGGATTTTAGACAAGCAGGTCATGTTCCTCTGTCGCACAGAGATGTGAATTTGCTAGAAAGTTTCTGTTTTAATTCTGTCCAGATGTTTGTTGAAGTACAAAAATGGATGTACTGGTTTTCATTTCAAGTTGATTTCTCCCCAAGCAAATGGCTTGTTTCTGGTGGGTATACTATTTAGTGCAGAGGATATGTTTGTGCTTACTTCTGGTGGTTTATTTTGCTTCTGAAGGTCTGTGTAACTGTGGTTGACACACGGTGAAGCTACGTAAATACACTTTATACTGCTTGTTGTCAGTGCCAAGCTGAAAATGTCCCCTTACTAGTATGCAGTCATCCAGTCAGTTGTGGTCCTACACACTTAAAAATAAAGGTGCCAGAAAGGGTCATTTGTGCATTGCCATAGAAGAACTACTTTTGGTTCCCTAAAGAATCATTCACTGAAAGGTTTTTAGGGAACCAAAATCAACTTGTAAACGAGATGTGTGAAGAACCTTTTTCAATATAATGTTCTATGAAGAATCCTTAAGTAAGTAAAGAGCCTCTCTATGCTTAAAAAGAATAAAAACCATTCACTTAAATGGTTTTTATATGGCATGACTTTTGTGGCACCTTTGTGTGTGCATGGATGGTAGCTAATAAATTGGGCACCAACAGATAATACATGTGGCTACAGTCAGTAACCAGATATCTGTTAAGTTACTGTATATGACTGGTGTACCCGATAAAATAACCAATAGTGCAGGTAGGAGTGTCTTATAAACTGGTGATGACATTCAGTAGGAAAATGTCAAGGATGAAGGATGAAGTTTGGGTGGTTCTGAAGTTGATGTTGCCATGGTGAAAGTTCGGTATGAACTACCAGTGTGTGTGCTTCATGTCAGTCAGGGCTTGTCTTATTCGGATGCGCTATCCCTGAAAATGATCCAGTTGGTGCACTGAGGTCTCTGTGCTGGATATCTGAGCATTAGCACTTTCACAACTTTCCTACCTGCAAACACAGAAAATCAAATACAGGCTGCTATAAGCTGTGCTTTGATAAACAAGGGGAGTAATGTGTGTGCCACAGTAAAATATGTATGTGTGTCAGCACCGTTCTGGTTCTTTGCTCAGTGAGGAGCTAGAGAGCTGTAGCCCAGTGCAGATGGAACATCTCTGTCTCTTACTCTCTCTCACTCTCTCTCTCTCTCTCTCTGTGGCAAGGCCAGGGGATTGGCAGGGCTTTAGGATTAGAGCAAGCTGGCTGGACAACATCTCCATCCACATGGAGTCTTTTGATGTGGTCAGTTGTGATGTCATCAAATTGTCATAAGTGAACTGTACTGTACATCAGTGGGTATTTTTTAAGTCACCATATAAACTTGTCTCCATTGGGCTTAACTTCGCATTACAACAGTATGAGAGATTATTGAAGCAGTGCTGTCATTATTCAGCTTAATGAGTCCTCTGTTTATTGGAAAGTCTCAATGAAGCTTCTTTTTGTCCTTAATCCCAGCACAAGTTATTTAATACTCAAGAGCCTGATATCAATACTAAGAGTTTGTTGGAATAGGGATTTTAATAGATAATACAGCACACAAATCACATGCATTAATGTTACATTAACTCAGTCCCACATAGACAAACGTGCAGATAGGGTGTGGTAGGATGCCTTGAAAACAAATGTAAATCAAGCAGCTGTGTAAATAAAATGTACAATGATCTGGCACAAAATTGAATTACACTGATTATCTCATTACAGTGGTACCTGTCAATTTGTGAGATATGTTAGGATGCAATGAACAGTCAATTCTTCTTGACGTGTTGGAAGCAAGAAAAATGGGCAAGCAAGGTGCCAAATTGTTACGGCTAGATGATTGGGTCAGAGCAGCTCCAAAGCAGCAGGTCTTCTGAGATGTTCCTGACATGTAGTCACCAGCACCTACCTAAAGTGGTCTATGGAAGGAAAAATAGTGAACCAGCAACAGGGTCATGAGTGCCCAAGGCTCACTGATAAGTATGGGGAATGAAGGATAGCTCACAGAAGAGCTAATTTGGCAAAAACAGGTAGAAATGTGTCAGAAGACAGTGCACATCTTCATGGCTACAGTGTTCCCTAATGGCTGTGGCTTCCTTCAGCAGGGAAATGCTCTCTGTCACAATGCAAAAAATGTTCAAGAATGGTTTGAGCAACCCGATCTCATGACTTTTCGTGCAGCCATCACGATATACAATGTAATCAAAATACGTACTGCAATCACGATTTAGGGCTTTTATTGTGCTAGGACGCTTCACTACCCTATGTATTCTACTGCGCTGTGTGTAACACCGCCAGTATCAGCGCTAACTGGTGACTGTTAGGGTTAGGGCTAGGGTCAGAGGTTGGGTTAGGTTTAGGGTAAGGGTTAGGGTTACGGCATTTCAACCTGTTTCAATAGCTTTGCAAACAAAAACAATAAGGAATCAACTCATTATTTCTCTCCTACTGTCCCTCAGTCACCAGTTACTGCTGATACTGGCAGTGTTACACAGTGCGCATTAAAATACATAGAGTAGTGAAGCGTTGTCCTAGCACGAAAAAGTGAAGCATTGTCCTAGCACGAAAAAACCCCTAAAGTGTGATTGCAGCACGTGAGACCGGGCTCGTTTGAGGCATGGGCACCGGAACCATTAAAGCAAGGGGGACATGTGCCCCCCACTTTTTGTTTCCCGGACAGAAGCCGAGACGTGCGCGCACCCCAACCACTCCCCCTCCCCCCCGGCACCCCTGGTTTGAGGAACATGTAAAAAAACTCAAGGTATTGACTGGGCCTCCAAATTCCCCAGATCTCAACCTAATGGCTTATCTGTTGGATGTGCTGCTCATGAAGAGCTATTCAGAGCTGTTTTGACAGCACAAGGGGGCCTACACTGTATTAGGCAAGTGATTTTACCATAATGGCTGACCAGTGTATGATTCATTGTTCTTACTTTTGGCAGTTACTGTGTTGATGTAAATTCAGTGCAGTCTTGGATCAGCTCTCATACCAGTCATACTGAACTGGAACATCCCTACTGAATATGGATTTTACTGACCATGAAGCTTTTGTTTTTGTTTATGTTGTAGGTGTAGAGACTCTACCATTTGGTATTTAGAGCATCAGTGAGTCAGTCTTTCTGTTGAAGATCAGGCCAAAGAGCCACGCTCATTATAATCTTCGTTTTAGATCCTCACTCCTCTTCCGGCATGTGCCTCTGGCCCACAGAGCAGCACTGACACAAATCCCTTAAAAAGTGGAATATATGAATAGAGAAATAGATAAAGCAACAAGCGCATCATGCAGTAGGGGCTTTTAATAGTTCCGCAGTCCATACATTAGCACCCACTGGAGGATGAGCCTCCTGAAGCCATTTGCTCCCACCCACCAGCAGCAAGGCCTAGAGCACTGAGTGTGAGCTCACAGGTTGGCATGTGCGAGAGCCAGGCTGCTAATGCTCCAGCTGCACAGCCTCACTCTCTCTGGCTCACTGATGGCCTGGCTGCATTACCCAGCACATCAGGCTTCAGAGCGAGGGCTGGAGTGGGCTTCAGCCCACTGGCTCTCTCTGGCACATCTGAAAGGCTTTAACGGGGCTATAGAAAAAGTCGACACTGTATGACGCAGCTTAACCCCTAAACCACCTTAGGTAAGTAGAGTAATGTAAAACTACACTTGAGTAAAAGTACAACTACTTTAGTGAAACCATAGCTCTTTAAAAAGTTCAAGTTTTGCCCAGTGGCCCACACAACCCATAATCCGTCCCTGGATGAAATCAATCACAGATGAGTATTAATTACTCTTTAAACATTTGAATGATACTTGTAAGTAGTTGTTGTAAAGTAGTTGTAATTAGTTACTCTGAAAAAAAAACAAGTCAATTAAAATATGTATGAGGTTTTTTATGTTTAGAAAAAGTTAATTTACAGCCTTTGAGTCCACTTGGTGTTGTCAGTTCTCAAAACTCACATTTTTAGTCCTGAATCTCAATCAGGTCAGCAGTACAAGTACAGCTGAGCTTACTCCAAAAAAAAGCAGTAAAAACAACCAACTCGAATCTTGCTGTGTTTTATGTTGTCTGTAGTTGAGAATTCAATTTTGAGATATCAGCATTTTGAGATATTTGACTTTTCAAAAAAGTGGAGGAAGTTGTGTTTCAACTAAGTTCTGCATTTGGATATTCAAGTAAACTCTTTTGTTTTGTTTTTTATGTACTTGAGCTTTGCATTGTCTCAACCCTTCTCTCGACCTCTCTCTCATTCTCTTAACACTCATTCAAAACTGAAGTGGGAACAACTCAGGGATTTGTACCCTGTGTAGTTATTTTAAGAGAGTTCTTTGAAAATGACCTAGCGCACTTGATATCCCCCCTCTTCTTCTTACATTATGTGCTTTGCAACCACAGCAAACAGACAGTGATGTTCCAATAAAGACTATTATTATCATTATTAGATATATAACATTGTGATGGTAATACCACAGATCAGACCAGGAAGATGAGGTTCAACCAGGTAGCAAGTTAGTTCTGCTGTGCACAGAAGGAAAGGGGCAAGTTCACATTAAGAGACTCAAAAGCACCTCTGCACCTTGCATCTCTGACTAGGCAGATATTCAGTCAGACTTTAAGTTATTTACCAGCTGACAAGAGAGGATGTAAATCACATGGCCTGGCCACCCTGAGTCAGAGGACTGATAACTAGTAACAGAGGAAGCATTCCTGAGTCAGAGCGATATTTGCTGACCTCACAGAGTTCCAGAAATATTCCGTTTTTCTTATCTCATCCAAACACTCTCACAGGGCTATAAAACAAGGAGATGACACAAGTAACACATATAAAAACTCTCAAAAATTAAAATAATACATAATATAATTACCATAAAACACTAACTCCAATTTCTATCTTCCTTACAAAGACTGAAAACTGACTATCTAAAAATCTCTGTCTATGACAAGGAGTATAATACTCTCAGCAGTGAAAAATTAAGGTGATAGAAAACATTTTAGTTCACAATAAACACATAAAAACATTTATTATTCACTAAAACACTATCAGGGTGTAATAAATTTGAGATCAGATTAAATTAAGCACTATTAAATTGCACTATTGCTGTATAAGTGAACATTATTATATTTAAAGATGTACATATTTTTATTGGCCATTATATAGAATGATGTGTGTACATGGGATGTAAAGAATTACATGGTAGTCTTTACAGCCAGAGCATTGATCTGATGGGGACTACTTACTGACTATGAGTGTTTTAAACAGCCGCTGACAAAAACTGCATAAACATGCCAGCAGCTCCCTTATTTAGAGTTGTGTGCAGCTTGAAGAGGTGTGTATGTGTGCGTGTTTGGTGTGTAAGTCCTGCGTTTCTTCACAGCAAGAAGAGTGAGAGTCCATCTGTTCCTCCAGTTGGGTAGCTTTTCTGGCACGCACGCACAACACCACACAGTCGCACTTTCTTACCTCATTCACTTATAAAAATGTATAGCTCAGTTGACGCGGGCATGACATGAAAGTCCACGTACAAGACATGAAAATATTAAGTGTGCATGAATACACACACCAGCAGAAGCGGTGTGTGTGATGTCAGTGGAACAGCCTGAGCTGAAGGCTGATAATATGAGTGTGGGGGTTGTAGGGGATAATGCTGCCGTGTATAAAGGGCTGAGGCTAAGAGCTTTTAACACCGCAACCTACAGTTCAAAACAGGGAAATTACATCCAGCATCTGTCGCTGTCCTGCTGGAGAGTGTGTCCCGTGCTGTTTACACATGCAGGCCGGCGGGATTTCCTTTTAGCGTGGAGAAGAGTCAGGCAGGACTCCACCAGACTTGGGCTGTATAACACCACCCAGGGCCCTCCTGCCACTCCGCGGGTGGCGTGCAGCATATGCCGTGGGTGGCTTGGGCTGGCCCTCTCCAAGCCCACAAAAAAAGAGTACGGGGCGCTTTGTGTCACGGTATGGACAACGCAATCAAATAATAATAATAACAACATTCATTGCATTCATTTTCTGTTTAATCCTTACTAGGGTAAGCTTTTTGTGGCATGGATATGTAACTTTTAACTTAAGGCCTGATAGTGCCTGATAGGGCGTGATAGTGCTGTCAGAGCAAAACTCCTTATTTAAATAACTTTACAGGAGAAAGAAATACTTTCTTAACTTTCAGTGTAAACCAAATTATGTTTGTGAATTTGACTCTAATTATTTCACACTTTGGGAGCGCTGAATTACAGAGGCCAAATGTACGCAAGGCCATTATTGGATGCTTTATGCTAACTAAGTTTGCTGTAGAGTTTGCTGGAGAGTTTTATATCATTTTATTTTTACTTTATGTTTATAATTACATTTTATATTGCTTTTATCTTTGTGCCTCTGTGTGACTGTGCAGTCAAAGCATAAGCAATTTCCTCTGGGATCAGTACATTTTTCTGATTCTGATTTTGATTCCTTCAGGTGTTTGGCCAGCTTTGCTTTGTTGGAACTCTTTTGATTCATACTGGCAGATGTTTGCACACTGGCTTGTTCATGTCCTTTGCCTTTCTGTCCTTATG
>JBBIGA010000146.1:17878486-17889824 GCA_037576975.1 Alestes dentex
GTGTGTGTGTGTGTGTGTGTGTGTGTGTTTGTGTGTGTGTGTGTGTGTGAGAGAGAGAGAGAGAGAGAGAGAGAGAGAAAGAGACAGAGAGAAAGTGTGAGAAGGGAGAGAGAGAGAGAGAGAGTGAATGGGGAGAGAGAGAGTAAGAGTGAGAGATAGAGATAGAGAGAGAGGGACAGAGAGTATAGATGTGCGCTTGTGCCGTGCAATGCAATTTGCATTTCAGTGTGTGTGCACATTCTTTGGTCTCCATCTCAGAGGATATGAAATGAGATTTACTAAGTAGAATCTAATATTCTCATTTCCATCGACCCATGAACTGTCTTTTATTTCCACTGGGAATTATTCATTGTAAATTTCATTGTGAAATTCTCAGTTGCAAAACTGCACCTTCTTTCAGTGCCCTGTGGGTGGCAACATACCTGCAAATTTAAGTCTCTGCTCAGCTCTGATCTTTGGTTTCCATGTCCTTAAGTTTTTGATGAATGTCTTTAATTACTTGTATACAGTGAGAAAACATTAACGTTCTGATTGACGGTTCAGGATTTAATTGCTAGAACCATATGCATTTTTTCTTCTGCCAAAGTTGTTTTCTGCTCATTGTTCATGTAAATGATTTGTTCCTGCTCCCCATCCTCTCTATTTTTTCTCCTCTCTTCATGCGCTGCTTTTGTGATGCTGGAGAAGAAGGAGGACAAAGTGGTTAGCATTCTTTTACTTATTTATTCTTGTAATGCAGTATGTCCTTGTGAAATGTGAGGAGTTCATGTATTCAGTTGTTTCCTCCTTAAAAGCTATAATTTCCTTCACAAAGGTGCACTTACTGAATGTTGAAATAGAGCTGGGCAAAATGTCAGACTTTTTTGTGATACCTGATAACATGTACAAAAAGTACCAAAAACCTAAAAACACTATTAAAACCTATGAGCAAATTTCACACAACATGCTGGGCTAAATCCAATAAAATAGAATTTATTACGCTCTCTTTGTAAGGCAACAGTTAGTTAGTGTTCTTAAGCACAAATGCAAACTATAATACATTTAGAAAAGCTTATTGTTGCATTGTGCTATCATTTATCACGATAATGATAATACTGTCATATTGCCCAGCCCTATGTTTAATATCCACCCATAGTGTTTGATGTGCTTGTTAACTTGTCTCCATCCCTATATCTGTCTCACTCTCTGTAGAGTCTCATACTGAAAGACAGGGTAAGGTACAATGAAAGATCAATGCATGGAGGGCCTGAAATGCATGCAAGTTTCATTAAAGCCATTATTACCCATCATAGAGTTGCTGTGGGCTGAGCTTGAAACTGTTTTGGGCTTGAATGTCCACACAATTTCTACTAACAGCCTATCCAAAGCTGTTCTGACCAGCTATCCAAACGTAAGCCTAAAATACTTTTATGTTGACAAGCAGCATACCCCTAAGCTCTACTGCATTTTTATCGAAGTAACTTTGCTGCAGTACATGGCCTGTTTCTGTCCTGCCTGGCCTCCACTATTGTATTGTCACAAAGCTTTGCCATAAGGTCTGAAATGTATGTGCACCATACTCCCTCTTGGGAAACTGCATTAGTTAATCAGAACTCTGCCATGCACTTCAGCGCCGTGGATAAAACCCTGTAAATACAATCTGGCACTCATTATCCCAATGATTATCAGGCCTCTTGGTAATATCTGCTGTCTTCCGCAGGCAAGCATTTCTGTTTCTCTGTTGCTGTTTTTGAAGTCCAGTCTCTCTCCCTAAGGTGCACTTGCCTCCTTTCTTTATATTCTCACAATTTTTTTCTCCTTTTTTCAAGCATGCATTTCACACTGTGGTCTGCTGGGCTGGTCTTGCACTGTGCATTTTTCATGCCAGAATATTGATGGCACAGGAAAACACCAAACGATGTGTCATTTCCTCCCCGAGAGCAACACCATGAAATGATTAGTAATGATTCCCTCCTTCTGCGTTTACATCTGGTTCGTGGATGTTTCATTGACTGGGAGCTGAGGCACTCTTAGTTTGCACTTTGCGCTGAGTTTGTCAGAAAGAAAGTGTGAAAGGCAATGTCTTCCAGAGGATGCTCATGAGTTTTGAGCTTAGCATGTGGTACAGGTAGGAGGGTGCCATGTGACACAGTGCAGTCTAGTGGCGGTAGTGGGTTCTGCAGTGGTGGCCTTGTTTGGGCAGGTGAAGTCAGCATTCATTGACATGCAGCAGCCCAATGAGATGCAAATACACACTCATGGCAAACTGGGGAAGCATGGAAAGCATGCACCTGCTTTATTCATAGGCTCCATTGATCCGCTTAATTCAGAGAAAATCCAATGTTTGGAAAAGAAGCCGGGCTAAACTTATCATGGTATTGATCCTCAGATGCCTTGTCAAGTGCGAGATGTATGTCTTGGTGAGAAAACAGCGAGACTTGGGAGTTTTGTAACATCAACAGGGACTCATAATAAATTATTTACACTATTGATCCAGTGTTTAACAATTGAAATGCCCAGTATATGAGGGGAGAGTGAGCGAGTGTTTGTGAAGGCGGTCAGGGGGCGAGTGTCTCCAGGCGCTGATATACTGGCTCATTAGAGCAAATGGACAGTAATCTCTTTTGTGGCAGTCTTTCATCCTTATCCAGGATTTATAACATACTGAATTATGGGGCCAGCTTTGCCCGCTGCCGCCCCAATACGTCAAACTGTCAGAGGTGGGGCACATGAACCCTCGTCCAGCCTCTTCCTCCGCTCCACACCTCTCCTGCTGCTCCATTTGTCTCACCTGTTTGGCTGCAGCTGACACTGCCAGTAGTGGACCCCAGCCCCGCCTGGCCATGTCTCAACACGCAATGGAAATTAGATGATATTAAAGAGCTGTGGGAGGGGCAGGGCTCACACTAATACATGACAAACTTACAGCCTTACTCCATCACTCATAGAAGCTAGAAAAGTGTATAAAGAGCTATTGTGAGTATAAGGAATACTTGCTTATTGAACTCCTTAAAAATACAGGCTTATATGTAGTTATTAGTCATGTGATACATTATTAATCATATTATCCAAATTATCCACTATTGTGAATGATCCTGTAACTGCTATTGAACAAATAAATTATATGTCGTTTAGAGAGTTAAGAATTAATTTGTTGGCCCACATACAGACCCAAGGTGTTTAAGAGGTTATGTTTAATATACCGTAAATTTCTGACTGTCAGGGTGGATCTCAACAAACTCTCAACAAACTCTACTTTACTTCTACAAACCTTTAAGGACCATACAAACCTGTACTGTTTCACAGACAGGGGACAACTCAGCGGTCCTTTTCATTTCTTCGTTTGGAAAGAAATAGTCATTCAGAGTGAATATCATTTAAAGGCATGCCATTGTGCCTCCCTTTGTTCTGAACCAGACTGAGCCAATTAGGCTTGAACAGCATTATGATTTCTTATGCTGTTTGAAAACCTAGAAACTGTCCAGCACGAAAGGTTAAAAACTTCTGCCTCAGAATAAAAGGTGTATGAATAAAAAGCCCTCACGCTGTTTCTAGATGGAAATCGAGTTTACCCAGTGCTGGTGAGCTTCAGTCACTCTCTTCTTCAGGATCATTATTTTTAAAAATGAGATAAAACGTTCCTGCACTGTGGTGTGTAATATGACCACTACAGAAGTTGAGAGAAGAAGTAAGATTTTAATAATGTAATGTGATCTTTTGTGCTTAAATTATTGTATCTGTGTCTGATTAACTAATGATGTTGAGACATTTTTAACCTAGTAATACACAGGGATTTAAAAACAACATGAATTTTGAAGATATACCATGTCAGAAGAACAGAGGAAAACATGTTGCTTGCAGCAAGATCTTATTTCTGTTTTGTTTTTTGAGTAAATTGCATCTACGTGCTGATATGAATGAGCCTACAAAATTAAGATTCACACAAGTATCTTTCTGCCCCAAAAACTGATTGGCTAAGCCCAATGGAACTTTAAGAGATACGAGCCACATTTTAGTGTTTTTTTTTACGTGTAAGAACCTGTACATCACAAGGTGCTGGCACAGGCATGTCTTGTTGCAGCACAAGTGTCATTTACAGTGAACAGAAATCCAGATCATTTTAGCTGATGCTAAAAATGACTAGAAGTAGATTACTCTTTGCCATCTGTGGACCTTTGAACAACACCAGGTCATAGGTCACGACTAAGAAGTCCTACGATTTGTAGTCGCCCAAGCTGTCTTATAAAATTTGGATTGCACTAACATATTACATGTGAAATCCACCATAGATTACTGCTGCATTTAGGTCCCATGACATGCTGATTTTTAATGCTTTTATATAGGTCTTAGTGGTCCCCTAATACTGTATCGGAAGTCTCTTTCCGAAATTCAGCCTTGGTGCACTCACTGAAGGCACAGCCGCTTTGAGCCACAATGAGATTTCCCTAGGACGTACCGTTTCTGCGTCTGTAGCTTTAAATGATAAGGAGGAGGAGAGAGGCGGGGTGAGGAGGAGGGGCCAGCTCATCTGATCACCCTGGTTTGCAGAGGTGCTCACTCATAGTCATTTCAATGAGGGGAAAGGCAGATATCGCGGGTGCCATAACACTAACAGCGGCACAGTTATCCAAATAGCTAAGAAGTACAACACTCAAGTTAATGTGTGCTATTTACCTTTACATTTGCGACAGTAGCCTGCTAACTGGGCTGTTAGCTGCAGAGCTAATGTTACAGCCACATTCTAAAGGTAAAAAGCTACTTAATCATATACAGCAAAGCAACAAAATTATATAGTGTTAAGTTGACTTACTTGTCCGAGGTTTGTAGCTGAGCCAAGGAGAGTTGGTACTGATCCAGACTTAATTTTCAGCCGTCCAGCAAGACCAGCTCTGTATGTTGAGGAAACAGTCGTCGGCGAAATGTTTGCCGCAGACATACAAAATTTTAGGAAGTAAAATAAAATTAACCCACTGGTTCTTCAGAGGCTCGCATGAAGGAACTAAAAAAATACATTTGTGATCATTTGTACATCTAAGCACCGAACAACTGCTATGCTTCACTCGTTTGCAAGCCATGATGTCTCTATAGGCAAAAATGGTCTCGCACTGGGGAGGTAACCTTTCCCCTCATGACGACATAAGGGGAAAATTCTTAATGTTTTTAATGTTAAAAAATCTCATGAAGTGAAATTTTCATGCCATGGGACCTTTAAAGCTTGTTCCATCCACCTCCACCACCCAAAAGTCAGTACTACAAAGGCTTGAAGCCAATGTAAAATTTTGCATTCTATCATTAGCTATTAGTTATTGATAGATTAGCCCTCCCATCCAGTATTTGGACCTGCTGTGACTGTGTGCAACATGAGCTGGATTACAAACTCAGTGACAATGGACTTGCCACTATGCTGATGAACGCTTCATTACATGACACAAAACTGCACCAGTCAACCTTTCACACACACATAAATATACAAAATAAATATCCTTTCATATTAATAATTATAAAAATTATGATTACAAACAGTAAAGTTGTGCAGTACAATTTCTCATTACATACAACGGGATTTTATCAATATTCTGTAAAACTTGTCCAAACCACAACTGCTGGAAAACATTTAATGCAGGTTTTAACAAGGTTTTTAAAAAATCTTTTTATTTTGAAAGTTTGTTGCTTTTTTTTGAGCTCGTGGGTGCGCTCTATGGCTCGGCTGGCTTTCGCGGGGGTCGAAAAGCCAGGCAAACGGACTTCATTGACACTGCATTCAGACACATAAACTTTCAAAATATAGTTGGTCCCCCTTTGCAGCTATAATGGTTCTGCTACACATGCTCTGGATTCTAAAGGTAGCTTGTTTTTCTATTTAAAAAAACCTAGATAAAAGGTAAATGCCCTGGCAGGGGCAAATAGCTTTGGTTTTTCTATTTGATTTGATTACATTAATATTTGAGTTACAATAAATATTTGAACTGCAGCTGTGCAACTGTGTTAAAGGGAACACTGCTGTTAAAAAAGCTCCTTATTTGTTTAACGTGTTTGCAAACCAAATGTTATTGCACTTAAGTTCATATGGCAGTACTTAAAAAATAAAAGTGCACGATTAATCACAGATTAATCACAGATTAATCACAGAAAACCATGTGAGTAAAAATGATAATCATTGCCCAGCATTAGTATTTTTATGCTTAGTTTATTATGCTTAATTTGGTGCACTGAAAACATATTCTCGTTTCCACTTCCTGAGGGATACAGAAGTGTGATGATAGAGGTGGCATGTTGCAGCAGCCCAAGGGCACGACAGTAGTGCTGAAAAGACGCAGTTGTGAGGACCTATTACCCTCCTGTTCTGGAGCCCACTAATGCTGAGAGTCCACATTCTGTCCACTTTAACATATTTAAATGACACTGGCCTCATGCACACACAAACATAAAGAGTGATGTTCTCTCGCCTCGTTTCTGAGACACAAACTTCACGTGAGATTGATTTTTGTATTCTCAGTTGTCATGTAATGTAGTAATTCACTATCTTCACATCTGCTTTTACAGACACAAACTGTGTGTAATTGTATATTCTTTGTTGCATCACCAAAGCGTAGACAGAGATTGATTTTTTTTTGTTTGAGTGCGAGTATAAAAATAGCCTAACCTCAAAGGACGTGACTGGAAAAGAGGATGTCTAAATACATATTCTGTATTATTTCCTCTTAATCTTACTAAATTGAAAGAGGGTGGGGAGAGACAAGTGCTTCCATGTAATCCGAGATGCTTGTAGCGGGTAAGATACACAAAGATATATGTACACACACACACACACACACACACACACACACACACACACGCGCGCGCGCACACAGGATTTTATTATTAGCTGATCTGGTGATGAAAGTAGAGCATGGTTTACAAAGTTTACATCATAAATCAGGCCGATATTCCAGGAAAAGGAGTATTATAAACAATTTAAATCTGCTGTATCTTGTAAATGGCACTGTAAATGGCACCACCGCGATATTCTTGTGGTCAACAGAGTCTCAGACTATGCACAAAAACAAAGTGATTATGTGACTGACATGACACTAAAAATATGATGAAGAAGCATTTTTCTGTATATTATGAATAGTATAAGTAATATAAATAGTGAGAGTGTATGTCTACAGCATGCCTTTATCTACTAAACAGTTTTTTTCTAAATTACAGACACATATGAAGTATGTTTTTAGTTATCATGAATGACGTGTTAATTATTGTGTTAATTATTGCCAGATGTGTTGGCTGAGGCAGCAGAGGCCGAGTGGACAGCGAGCTGTGTTTGCTCCTGGAAGCCATGTGTCAGTCCACATGGTCGCAGGCTGGAGCACCTTACTGATCACCAGCAGCTTTTATGATAATTAGTCTGATAATTAGATTGTTACTGGCACTTGACATGTACCCCACGGGGCTGAAGCTGGCCCTCCTCTCACTCCCTCACTTGCTTTGGCCTCCTGTATTATTAAACAGTCATTCCCACACTACTGGCCCAGGACAGCTGAAGATGAATCGTTACACACTATCATAGGTAATTTGCACATCTGCTGCTTTTATGAACCAGTTTCTATTGTTATTGGATGTTATTAGGACTGGCAATATCAATCATATTATTAATGATGCACTCTACCTATTATTTGGATGATTAATTGAATATTCAGTATTTTAAGGGAAAAAAACAGAGATGCTACAAATAAACCACGCATTGCCTTTGCTTTGCTCGGCTATGCACAGAAATAGGCATGTAGATCAGACACTGTTTCTTACTGTAAGAGAGGCCAAATAATGGTACTGTTTAAAGTAAGACTAGCCTTATTGTTTTAACTGCTTATTCTTGTTACTGCATATTCAGATTTTTAACCATGTATTCTTATTTTTAAGGTATTTAGGATCTAATTAGTAGCCATGAATAAATATTTTTAAAAATCATGAATCCTTTATAAGTGTAGTCTTACGGTTAAGTGGTACCATAAAATTGCACATAATCATGCAAATTACCAAATAATGAATTTGGATTCATTGAAAAGGTAGTAAATGAGCAATAGTTTTTAATCCATTATTAAGAGCAAGTAATTAAGTTTTATTGAGAAATGAGTGACATTCAATAGATTATGAAAGCACATATCTTCACTTCAGTTTTCTGATTATTAAAGACTTCACATTCGTGCTAGATGAGCTTGGGACAGCTTACATCTGGTCCTCAGAAAGTGTGAGCAGCTCTTCTCATACGTGAGAGAGTTTTGGAACATGCTTGGACCTTCACAATGGAGAGACCACTTTATATCTGCAATACCATTTTAAGTTAGGCTTCTGCGAAGTTACAACCTGGAAGCCAAAATGCATAAGATTAATGATTATTTTTATCTTGGCCTCCCTACACATGACCACACACTCACACACACTGTAGATTGTGTCCTAGTTTTTGCATCCAGCTAATGGTGCTGTCTTGCTCCCGAGATGACTTTAAAGCATATAACAAATTGCCTCTAGAGGTTAGTTAAAGAGCTTTGAAGTGATGTCCATATTACTGTGCCAGATTGGAAAACCACAACACCTGGATTGCTTCACTGCAAACCATTATCATTTCAAGACCTCAGTGTCAACAGTATAATATTTCACTTGATTTGTAGATAGCACATTACTGAGCATGAAACATCAATAAGTCATTTTGTATGATCTACATTTAATGGCAAAAATCAACAGTGTCATAAAATGTAATGTGTTAATGAGTATATATCTGATCAAATCAGATTTTGTGATGTGAAGCCATTAACTCACATAGATAAATGGCCACATAGCTGTGTAGGGGTATGCAGTCTGTTGGTCATGGGGCTAGTAATAGAGTGCTGGCCTAATCCATGTAAGGATGCTCTAGTCCCGTGCCTGACAGCTGGGGGATTCTACCACTGATTTACTTTAGATTAGTTTGAAGCACTGCCAGGCCTGTTCAATCAGGACATAAAGCTTTTCACTGTCCATGACCATGACCTGCACCTCCTGCCCTGATCTGCTTCAATACCTCCAGGACTCTACTACACTACATCCTCAAAAGCTGCTCTGTCTCTCTTGCTCTTTGGGCTATTTCTGTGGGTTTTTTTTTTTGTTTCAATAGCTCCTTTCATTGACAAAAAAAGATGTACAGGTACATCAATTGAAAAGTTTGTTTGGGAGCCATTAATGGTCCTATAGCTTACCTCCGAAGAACCATTTTCCCCCTTTTATTTAAAGTATTTTGTGCAGTGGTTAGTACCAACCAAAAGGGAATCAAGGAAAGGAAAACCGGTGAACTGACAGGAGGGTCATGAGTGACCATGCATAATTGATGCACAAGGGGTGTGAAGACTAACCCATCTGGTCCAGTCCAAGCTGCTGTAGCACAAATTGCAGTTAAAGCTGGCTATGCTAGGAAGGTGTCAGAACACGCTGTGCACCAGAGCTTTCTGGAATGTGTGAGATGTACTAGACGAGCTAGTCCAATCCGTGGAGGTCCCACTTCACAACTTTATAGGACTTAAAGGATCTGCTGCTAACATCTTACTGCCAGATACCAAAGCCCGCATTCTAAGGTCTTGTGGAGTCCATGCCCAGACTGGGTAGAACCGCTGTTGCTAATCAGTGTATGAGAGCTAATCTAGTTTGTGATTACACATATACTGCATGTGTGCATATTTATTGCATGTGTCGATAAGAAAATTATCTTAGAAAATATTGGATACATAAAAAATGTTTGAGAATAAATTCCAGGAAACCTGATGCTCAACTAAAGCCACACAGACACAAAGCAAGATGTCTGCCAAGTAAATAAATTAGAATCTTTCAAATAAATTTGCCCTCATTTTCCTGGTTTGTGCTGAAATCTACATGATCTCCAAGTTAATTTGACAATTTTAAGCCACAGAAGGAAAGCTAACAGAGAAATGTGTAAGCTAGTATTAGGTCCTTAAATATGTTCTTGATTTATACTGTATTCGGTGTTCCCAATAAGGGGATGAGATGTGATTTACTCTGGTCTTTGACTCTCATTATGCAGTCGGGATAGACACAACATTAACAGGACAGCTAGTTTCATCCCATTGTCGTCTACGAAGAAGAGTCTTTGCCTGTTCAGAAGTAGTCTAATGTTACCGTTTTGATGATTGCACCCCTTATTACTGAGCACTTATTTGATGTATTTGTCCAGAGATGTTGATATATTGTGTGCAACCTATAATGCAAGTGATATGAATTAAGTTTTGTTGTTAGAAGGAGATGTGGTATAGGAGGAACTAGGACAACAGTTTTGGTAGCAGGTGGCATATGTGAACACTCTGTTATCCTGCTAGAACCACAGAGTGTGTTTGGTTGGCACAGACATCAGCAGCAGAAGGCTGCATGTGTTTGTGTATGTGAAAATGTGTGTCCCCCTGTGTATGTGTGTGTATTGGTTTGGCATTGTGTTCACGAGGCCAAAGGACGTCTTTACCCACCAAAGCTATGCGGTGAGCTGGGGAATTGTTTGCGGCTTCCTGATGGTGCTGGCTGGGTGTATGCCTGGATAAATATAGCCGTGTTTATACCCCCCTCCTCCACCCCCCCACCCAACACTTTAATCAAAAGCAATCTGGAGGAGGAGAGGACTGGAAAAAAAGAGGGAAAATATGGAATGTGCCAAGGTTTTTTGTGTTCTCTTTCCATCAGTCTCCTCCTGAAGGATTCAGCAGGGACTGAGTGAGGGAATGGGGGAGGGTGATGGATCGAGCTGCTAATGCCTATGAAAACAGGACCTGGCCTGCCATGACTCGCATCATGGCTCTTGCAGCTGTCCCCACAGAGAACATAGTCAATGCCTATGCTTTATGGCCATATGATTCTATCCCACAGCCCTGATGACTCTTTATCCATGTTTGAACAGCACCCACACTGAGCCAGTTAACATCAATGCCGTATAGTTTATGTTTTATGCATTTTGTTGTAATTTTATTCCTGCACAAAAATTTTAGTTAGCAACTCAAACGATTTTTCTTTCCATAAATGTAGTACTCCAAAGGCTCAGACACCAGATCATCCACTGTTTCTTACAACATCACCAGTAGTAGCCTCTACTCTTCTCTGAGTACCTTATAATAATGCTCCACCAATTGATCCCCTATTATCAGCGTTGGGCATTGGGCATGGTGACACTCCTCTGGAGTATCCCATTCTATGAGTGCACCTTAAAGTAGATAAATGTACTAATTAGATGGAGTGTCTTGAGTATATTTGGACATATAGTCTAGAAAAAAATCCTGATAAAGCCAGTAATATAGAGTATTTTAAAAAAGGTTATCTCAACGTAAGTGGGGAAGTGGAGGTGCTAGAGCTG
>JBBIGA010000146.1:17889924-17901065 GCA_037576975.1 Alestes dentex
CTTGATCTGTGTATGTTCAGCTTGTAGCTTGCCTGTGGGTACAGTTTGTGGCTGAGCAGCTCATCTGCATAAAATATGTCCAGAAGCAAAGTGAGCAGGGTGTACATTAGCAGTTTGGCATGTTAGTCACATATGTGTATTGTCATCTCATGCCACATTAAAGCATGCCATGACCCATCCTATTTGATGTAAATTACCTCAAAAATTCAAATGGTAAAACGGGAAATGCGTGACATGACCATGAATTTGATACTTATCAGCACCCCAGATTAAAACACATTCTTGAAGGTAGATCTTGAATTCAGTCACAACCAGAGCAAAAACAGCTGCCTTTAGGGGTTATTGTTCCGTCCAATTCGAGCAGATTTTTTTGCAGCAACTGTGATTTATCCCAGTACTTGGTCTAACCTATGCTGCACAGTTTGCGGATGCAGCTGAGAAGCCGACCGGAGATTAGAAACTGGGGCGACTTTTTTCCCACCGTGATACAAATAATCCGTCAATTATCTAAGCGGCTTATCCTTACCAGGGCTGCAGGGGTGCTGGAGCCTATCCCAATATCCACAGGGCGAAAGGTGGAGAAACACCCTGGACAGTTCACCAGTCCATCACAAGGCAGACACACAGACGAATACATTCACACACACAGTCACACCATAGGGCACTTTGACTGACATGCATGTCTTTGGACTGTGGACAAAAACCAAAGCTCTCAGTGAAAACAAGATGAGATGAGATACATTCTGTATGTGTTAATAAGGTCAGAACTCTATGATGACACCAGGTACTGTATTAGTATAGGCTTAATTATTGGCTTAGGTAAGTGTAATTACAGTAAGTTAATTAAATTGTTGAACTGGCAAATAAGATATATAATCTGCCATAGTATGGTGTAACGTAACTTATTTATTTTAATATTCTAGCACATACAAAACCACAAAATCAATACTTTAGATACATGAAATTCCAGACCTGTCATTGTGACAGCCGAACAACTAAACAAGTGGGACTGCAAAAAAGCTTTATGGACTTGCTGTGACAAAATACTATTCAAGTTAACCTGTTAAATACTGGAAAGAAGAGCTGAACTAGAAATTTCAATATTTCATAGCAATATTTAGGGCTTCTTTGCTTTTTTTTTCGTAGAATTGTGTAGAATTGTTGTATAAAACCCATCTTATCCTGTCCTTATTTATTTTGCGAGATAACTGTTTTATATTTAAAACATGGCCACTTGTCTCAAAAATTCTGATGCTGTATATCTGGGCTGTCACTCCTAAACTGAACCTAAGCTTACTATCCTTAAAATGCTCTCTATTTCACAGGTAATGTGGGTATGTAACCAGTGTCGTAAGCAGCAGGACATCCTCACTAAATCAGGGGAATGGTTTCCGGGACAGGGGCCAAAGCCGAAGACAGCAGGGCTAGGCACAGCGGTGAGTGACCCAGCCATGTGTGGAGACCCTACAGGAGACAAGAAGGTGCGCTCCAGGTCTCAGATCCCCCTCGAATCCTCTGCCTCTACTGCCCATGACAGCCAGCTGCCTGCCTCCACTAACCCCAGCAAAGGCACTGTTCCTGGACAGCCTGACATGCCTTCATCCCGTTCCCGCAGTGAACCTCCTCGAGACAGGTATTCAGCTTCTCCCCTCCCATTATAGAGCTGAAAATGCCACTTAATAGTGATTTTTGTATTGTGTTTTTATGATAAATACTTTCAAAACATTAATTCTGCTTTTTTAAAATCAACAGTAATTTTTAACCTTTCTTGGCTTTTATGGAACATTTTTCAGTTAAGCTCTTTTTATTTTTAGACACATTACAGCGTTTTATTTGTTTTGTGTAAATCTAAAGCAAAGCTACATAGTTTACCAGGAGGCTTGCTTCTGAGCAAGAAAACACAGTTTGTTCATTTATATCAGTGGGATATGAGATTCCATTCAGACAACTTATGGTAGAATGTAGTTGTTATAGCAGAATTATTAGTTTGTCACACCTACGGGCATTCCTGTATTGACCAATAAGCACGCCATTTGTTGTTCTGAATTTCGTAATAGTTTTGAGTGGTTCTGACTACCTAAGAAGGTCATGAGAACAAGGTCTAACTGGACTTCTATTTCACAGCGTAAAATTAATTATGTTATGTTAACCCATTGACTAACAGTGTGCTTTTTTTCAAGCAGTTACTGTATGCTAAGTCTTGGCCTGTAGTAAGCCAATGATTTTAAGGTGCTTGTTCAATGATCCACAGGAAGAGAAAAAAAAGAAAAAAAAAATTCATTTCAAATAAATTTTCCTGATTTTCTGCTTTCCCCTCTGTCAGGAAAAAGCAGCCTGCAACCTCAGATCAGAATGGCAAGGTTGGGCCGAGGGGTGAGAGGCGTCGGGGGCTACCCAAACTCCAGTCCCAGGGTTCAGAGGATCGGGAGTCTGGGGACCGTCGAAGGGAGGGCCGGCGGTTGATCAAGGCTCGATCGCAGGAGCGGAGCGATGCTGAGCTGGAGAGAAGTGGTGTAGGGGAACCCAGAAGGACAGAGGGCGAGCGCAGGCTGCCTCAGGAGGAGTACAGAGGCGAGCCTGGCAAAACACGGCACTTAGCCAGATCCCAGTCTGCAGACCAGGAGGGCCAGCCGCATCCAAAAGCACCCCGGATCAGACAGGCTGATGGAGTTATGGCTCAGAGGGAGGCTGGGGAGGTGGGCAAGGAGGGTAGGGTGGGCTGTAGGTGGTCAGAAGAGCGGCAGGCCTCTCTGGAGGGCCAGCAGCAAGCTTATACTGGGGAGAGGACCGTGGGGAGTACTGGGGGACAGGGAGGGCCTGCCACGCAACCTCTTCACTCTAAAACAAACCACACTCCAACACCCCAGCCGCCGGCTCCAGGGTTCCGAGTGGGGCCTGCTGTGCCCGCCGGTGCCCCTGAGCTCAGGGAGCCTTCAGAATGGGGCAGGAAACTGCAGCCGAGCCACCTGGAGCCAGGCTCGGCCTCCATGCTGCGCAAGGCCAAGCGAGAAAAGGCTGAAAGCATGCTGCGCAACGACTCACTCAGCTCCGACCAGTCCGAGTCCCTGCGGCCTCCTCCACCACGGCCTTACAAGAGCAAGCGCGGCAGCAACAAGCGGCAAATGTCAGTCAGTAGTTCGGAGGAGGAGGGTGGCTCCACACCCGAGGACACCAGCTGCGAGGATGTGGAGATTGAGAGTGTCAGTGAGAGAGGTGGGCCGCACTGAGCATTTCCTAACCTGTAGAACTCACAACTACATACATGTTGTTTACATATAATAGCTCTATAGTGGTTACTGCGTTATTAATATTTACTACTGGATAATATGTCTTAATATTAATAAATGAGTAATACCATTAGAGTTAAGGGAATAATACATTTATGTGGATCAATCCATCAGCTTAAACTGGGACTGGCTTTTCTGTGCTTTTCTAGGAATTTCATGAAACTATAACTGTTCTAATGACCCTTTTTAGACATGATTAATCAATCATTAACTGTTAAATGATTTTAGTTGAAGCCAGAAAAAGACATGACTTTACTTAGAAAATATATTTAGTGAATCTTTTGTGTGTGTGTGTGTGTGTGTGTGTGTGTGTGTGTGTGTGTGTGGACCAATGAGCTAAACAATAAGTGGTGTAGGGTAGGACAGGAGAGGGTGTGCTTACGGTAGCATGCTCTTTGGCGGACAAAGTAGTTGAACACAGACTTAAAAGGTCAGTGCAATAACACAAGCTGGAGATGAAATGTAAACAACGAGAGAGAGGGAGAAAGGGAGAGAGAGAAAGAAGAGAATGAGCAGTACACCAACTCATTCTTATTCTTGTAGCAGGACATAATCAGACTGAGAGCTTTCATTTACACTGCAGGTAAGAGGCCTAATAGCTACACAGGATATGAACAGAGAATCACTAATGCAAGAGACTTTCATTGGGTATATGACTTTGTCTTGTTTTACATGGATGTTCATGTTCATATAATACATGAACCGATCTATGTCAGATTCCTTTTCGAGCATTAATATGTCAGCTTGGATTAGTTATTGTGATATTTTCTGGCATTCTGAATTTTTTTAAGTAAAGGCTTGGACTAGGATTTTTAAAATGTCATTTTATGGGCTGACTGTCATGTCTTGTGACTGCTGTAGTAGTTTGCATTCCTAAAAAAAAGGTTCATTTTTATATGTATGTAAACACTGAATGCATTCTTATGTTTCCACTTTTTGTACATCAGTGCAGTTAGTAACTGTGATATGGAGGCATTAGTCTTCATCTGGTGACGCCTCCTGGCAGATGTGCAGATGAGAGGGCATCTGGGTCACGGGGATCTAACATAAAGCAGCTGTGAAAATCAGCTCATCAGCTTTGATGTGCTGCTACATCACCATTGCTCATTTTTAGTCTTGTTTTTATGCGTCCTAATGGTCTCACATCAGTGACATCACAACTGACTTCTTTTCTGTGTGTGTGTGTGTGTGTGTATGTGTGGGCATGCGTGTGTTTTATTTTAGATAAACTTTTTTTTAGGGCAGCACTTTTCAGAACAGAACTGGGTTATGTAGTGAAGAAACAGTCTCTCTTCAAGTAAAGATGCTTCGCATTCTATATAGTTTTAAGCTTCTGACATACTTGTAAGTAAGCCATATAGGTCTCACTTTTCTGTAGAGCTTTTCCTTGTTTTCTTTTTTCCCCGACCTCACACATCACCTGAACTCCTCAGCCAGCACGTAACTTCAAATTGAGTTGTGGAATCTTGCTGAAAGAACAGAGGAGAAGAGCAGTGAGTGGTTCATCAAGGCTCATTTCAAACAAGGCATCTATGCGCAGGTTGCTTTTTTTAGTGCTGCGTGAGACTTGTCTCAGCAACAACTACGTCACGGTCTTAGAGGGACAGAAGAAAATATGAATGACACCTATAAAGATGTCCAATAAACAGACAGAATGGACACTTTGAACGTGAATCCTATTTCTACCTGATACTGATCTAATTATTTGTCACGTGATAGTGATCAATTCTGAAACTTGTCATTAGTCATTTCTGAGTGATTCAGATAGTTTGTAAACAAGCTTTGAAACTGTGGCTAAAGCATGAGTTCGTCGCTCCAATGCTGTGCGTCACATCTATCTCTCTGTATCACCTCTGGCACTCGAGATGTCCCATGTGCTCAGAAATAAGCAGAAAACGATCAGTCCAGGGGCACACACGCGCACATGGTGCCTCTCCATAAAACATGCCAAGAGTAAATATGAGGCCAACGTCATGGAAAGCTCTGACACTGCCCCTGAGTGTGTGTGAGTGTGTGTGTGTGTGAGTGCCATTGTATGTCATCAAGCCTCCTCTGTCAAGAGACTAAATGAAGCTCTTAGGCAATGTGCAAACACACGTTGAGCAGCACAGAAGCCCCATTAATCCCCATTCGTGCTCTCGTCCTGCAGGGTGAAATGAGTGGGCCCTGCTTTAGGGTGACAGCTTGGCAGAGTGTGCCCCTCCAGACCCCAAATGTTCAATAAACGGAGTGCTGTGAGTGTAAACAGAAGGTTTGGAGAGTGTGTGTTCTGGCTAGCGTAAAGCAGCAGTTCATCGGGCAGGGAGTATGCGTGTTCGTGCTGCTCTCTACAGTCTGAGGCCTCACTTCAGCTCACCCAGCTTCTCTTTTCCTCTGTTTTCCAGGGGACTGGGAGTGCTATCCTTTGGACCCCGCTGTATGGCATGTACGTATCCCCAGCACATTAGATCAAGAAATAATAGATTTGCTGTAATGTAGACCCACAAAAGTGCCAGTATAAGAATGAGATACATACCCAAACACTTATTTTGAGTTCACTGTTTGGAATCAATGTTTTATTAATTGTAATCAATCAGTGTTGTTTAATAATATCAAAACAATTTGACTGTAGTTAGATGTATAAAATTATGCTTATATGATACAGCATTCCAGCTTTCAAATAATTAGTAGGGGCGGAAGAAGCTTAAAAATAATGATCCAGAGTGATGCTTTATAGCCCAAAGTGGACTGTGTGACCTATAGTCAGAGGGGTCCCTGATTTTAGTTTTTATTCATAAATGGTGTGACATGTAAGTTTCGTGACACACAATAAGTATAAAACTATTTAGTTTTTCTGAAGCCTAAGTCGATACAAAGAAAAGCCTCAACAAAATACATGAGTACAAAGTTTTCATCTCAAATCTTTACAGTCTGCACAACCTACACTGCACTAAACTTGACTACTTATGCTTCCTTCCTAATGAAACTTGCAGCTGGTGAGTGTTCTTAAGTACAGTATTCATAATACACTCCAGAAGGTATGTTGTGACATAGTTTGTCATGATAAATATTGGCACATTCTTCTTTCCTAACTTAACCAATAAATCACTGCCACAAATAAAACTGGAACATATTTAAGGATTTGTGTTTTTTTTTTTTTAGTGGAAGGGAACCCCTAATATATAGCATCACAAATAGTTATAATATATTTATGTTTCTCCATAGCCGTGTGTGTGAGAGAGAGTGAGAGAGTGAGAGAGAGAGGGGGCGTTTGTGTATGTGAAGGTGAGGTGAAGGTTAGATGTAATGAGAGAGTTTCCCCTCTGATGGGATTAAATCACTGCCTTGTTCTCTCCAGCATCCGGTTACATGGCAGCCCTCCAAGGAAGGTGATCATTTAATCGGCCGAATCACTCTGAGCAAGCGCACGGCCATGCCCAAAGAGGCTGGAGCACTGCTGGGGCTAAAGGTTAGGTGACACAAACGCTAATTAACAAACACTCTGTTACACTGTTACACACACACACACACACACACACACACACACACACACGGGTCCATTCAGTCTTCTGTCTCAAACAGAACAATTTGATATTGCCTAATTGGAACAGCATATGGTCACTGTCACAAGACATCCTCTGTAGGAGACGAGAAAATGTGTTCTTAACTCAGCATCTGTTACTGTAACTTTAAAAAACTGTCATTGAAACTGGCATTTTAAAATGGCGTAAAAAAAATTGAAAAAGTACAAAAAAGTTTTTTATGAAAGAGACTTTATTGCTTGTCCTATTTTGCTGTTTTGGTGCTGATGTCCTGATGTTTTATATTGTGGTTTTTGTGCAGGTGGTAGGAGGAAAGATTACAGAAACAGGGAGACTCGGGGCCTTTATCACCAAAGTTAAAAAAGGAAGTCTAGCAGACGTGGTGGGCCATTTACGGGCAGGTTAGCTCATTTCTGCTTTCTCTTCCAGTGTGTATCCACACACTTGATTTTATCTTTCTCACCTTTATGACAAGTCGTCTGCAACATGCTCACGTAACTGAATAGGCAGCAAAGGAACACAGTATCCTTATTATGTTCCCTTTTTTTTATTTTTTTTTTACATGTTTTTGTCTTACTCTTAGAAGGAGAAATGTTCATTTTACCACTATACCGTTCTTTTGTCTGCAGGAGATGAGGTGCTACAGTGGAATGGTAAATCATTACCGGGTTTAACTAAGAAGGAAGTTTACAATATCATTTTGGATTCCCAAACGGAACCCCAAGTTGAATTAGTTGTTTCAAGGCCCATTGGGTAAGTCTTCCATTACCTTCCTAACCTTCTTCTATTTCAATGGCAAATTACCTGCAGGATCACTTTAGCGCAAGATTTTGTCATAGTTTATTCAAGAGGAAGTCTGTACTCAAGGCACACGTGTTTGCTCAGTCGAACCTCCTTCAGCATTGTGGAATTCTGGTGTAATTTATGTTTATATTGTGTTTAGTTTTCACTGTTAGCCATTATATTCTCCTTTGCACTGTCCTCCTACCTCTTTAAAAAGATGTATTCATTGATTTCTCTCCAAACACTTGCGAAGGGTGTATAAATCTTACTAGTAAGTAAAACAAACTCTGTGAGATTTTCACCCCCCACCTCTCTCCCCATTTGCCTCTGTCGATTACCCCACGGAAGAGAGCAGCCCTTGAAGACAGAAGCTATACACCTCCCAATTATTTCTTTTGTTTATTAGCTGACCCTACAGTGTTTGGTTCAAATCCTACTGTGTCTCAGCTCGGTGTGTGTGTGTGTGTGTGTGTGTGTGTGTGTTTGTGTGTGTGTGTGTGTGTGTGTGTGTGTGTGTGTGTGTGTGTGTGTGTGTGAGAGGGTGAGCGCATGCAAAAAATACATGGAAATTATGTGAATTCACTTTTCTTTCCAGTGATATACCACGAATACCAGAAACATCACACCCTCCATTAGAATCTAGTGAGTACCTTGTCAAACACCATGTTCTGGATGAACTGCACTTTGCTATGCCCTCAGATCAGTGTGCTGTTAGTTTTTAGTGGTGCCTGTCTGTGCCTCTATAGCAGGTTCAAGCTCCTTCGAGTCTCAGAAGATGGAGCGGCCATCTATATCTGTCCTATCCCCTTCTAGTCCCAGTGGCCTGAGAGACGCGCCCCAGCTCCTGCCTGGGCAGCTCTCGGTGGGTACCATACTACTAAGTGCACAGACTCTTTTTTTTTCTCACTGTTTGTGTACAAAACCTGTGCTCGTGTCTTGCAGGTGAAAATGTGGTATGACAAAGTGGGCCATCAACTGATAGTGAACGTGCTGCAGGCCAAAGAGATGCCCCCTAGACTAGATGGACGACCCCGCAACCTTTACGTCAAAATTTACTTCCTGCCTGATAGAAGGTGCTCAGATTCACACAGGCCTGTGGTTAAGTTTTGACACAGCATTTTTCCCACTGCTAAATGATGAATTTGCGGCCCATTTGCTGTTGGCTTTACCAGTGATAAAAGCAAGCGGAGAACAAAGACGGTCAAGAAGAGTTTGGAGCCCAAGTGGAACCAGACATTTGTGTACACCCATGTTCACCGGCGGGATTTCAGAGAGCATATGCTGGAGATCACAGTATGGGACCAGGCCAGAATGCAGGATGAGGAAAGCGACTTTCTGGGGGAGGTATGGAAAAAGTATTGGGTTGGATTTCACCCTTACGTCCTATTAGAGCTGCATTAGTAGGGTAGGTACTGTAGTTTGTGACCTATACAGTACAAATCTACACTGTCAGTAGATTTTTTCAAGTGGGGGGATGATACCTTAATTTCATCCCCCAGTTAATCATTTCCTATTCCCCCCTCGAGCTCAGAGTCACAGGAAGCTCTACAGCCTCTAACACAACATCATAGGATAACTTCTGTTACATTAACTAACAGACTGAGAAGCTGGCTAGCATCAGCCTGAGTTATGAGGGGAGAAAGAGGGCCAATTTACCCACCTAGAAAGTGAAGTCAATTGTGCACTCTTGGACTCCTGGCAAAGGATGACCGTGGCATCGCCTGGATCGAACTTGCAATTTTCCAGTGATAGGGACAACACTTAGACTGTTACACCACTTGAGAACCAATGTCAATATTTTAAGTCGAATAAGTATCAGTTCAGAACCTGCTAACGGCATGTCCACACACTGTTGTTTTATTGTTTTTCTTGCCTGGTGTGCTATCAACATTTGGACTATGGACTTTCAGGCTATCTGTGGGCTGTAGCCCACAATTGTAGTAGTAAGGTGATTTTTTAAAAACATTTTACAGTCTAGTACCAATCACACTTGAAGAACACTAAATATACTGTCAAATATCAGCACCATCATACCAAATACTCTGTTATTTAAATGTATTAATGAGAACTTATGAAATTGTTCTCTTTCACAGAAACTAGTTTCTCCAGTTTTAAGTATCTTATCTAAAGCAAGATTACCTCTATCATATCTTGAAGCACTCAAAATGACCAAGATGTGTGGATTTAGATAAGTTGACCTTTCACTAGATTAAACAAGCAAAAACAGAAATAGATTAAATAATCTTATTTATTATTAAATGAATTATGTATGACAGCTATATTTTAAATGATTTCACTTCCCTGTCATGTTTTGTAAAACAGAAATGTTATCACATATGAATCAGGCAGTTCCTCATAAATAGCATTACAGTACTTCCCCTGGTGAAACGAATTCAGCTTTAAGAGTGCTTTATTCAAACCTCAACCTCTCTAACGATTTCACCCCACTGTAGATCCTGATTGAGCTGGAGACTGCCCTGCTGGACGATAAGCCTCACTGGTACAAGCTGCAGACTCATGACCTCTCCTCCATCCCACTGCCCCGCCCTTCACCGTACCTGCCCCGCAGACACATCCACACAGACACACCCACCAAGAAGCTGCAGCGTGAGTGAATGAGGAAGACAGTGTTGCATTTGTAAACAAACAGCGTGGAATGGAAAATGGGAGGCAACTCATACTGATTTCAGTACTTTCAAAGAGGCAAAGGTGCACTTCTCTAAAGACAGATTAACAAAGTATTAACTCTACAAAAATATCCAACAAAGAGATTGAGACAATGCATGATAAATTAAAGGGACTATAACTTGCACCTTAAATCACCCACATTAAAATAAGTGAAGTGACCTCAAGAAGCAAGATAACTTACATGAAACTAATAAAAAGACAATTAAATAGTTAATCAAAATTAAATGGCAGCTAATTGTTAACTAAACTGTCATGAATGTGACAGGCCTATGACTGCATTATACATTCACTGATTTCTTTTGTGTCACATGTGAATGTATGTGGTGTGTGTGTGTGTGTGAGTGTGTGTGTGGGTATGTGTGTGTGTGTGTGTGTGAGTGTGTGTGTGTGTGTGTGTGTGTGTGTGTGTGTGTGTGAGAGAGAGAGCAGTAAAGATAGCGAGAACGAGAGACTGGTTCGCTGTTATATATGTACATACATTTATTTTCTCTCATCCAAGAATCTCATATCTTCATGTATGTATGACTATTGCCTGTCTTGTCTTTATATCAATTTGTCTGTCTGTTTATCTGTCTGTCTGTCTGCATGTGTTTTTGTATGTGTGCGTGTGTGTGTGTGTGTGTGTGTGTGCAGGCTCTCAGCGTATCACAGAAACAGATTACGATGATGGTATTGGCGTAGTGGCTGCAGGTGGGTGGGGGGCATGATGCCAGTAACCTCTACACTAATACTGTGATTTGTGCAATAGAACACTGAAAGAGAGAAGCAAGCAGCCTGCAGTCGGCTTTTCCTGCTCCTAAAAGCCTCTGCTGTAGTCTTGGAGACAATGCACCACTGAGACAAAGCAGCAAGTCATAAAATG
>JBBIGA010000146.1:17903977-17921108 GCA_037576975.1 Alestes dentex
TCTCTCTCTCTCTCTCTCTCTCTCTCTCTCTCTCTCTCTCTCTCTCTCTCTCTCTCTCTCTCTCTCTTTCTCTCCCCAGGAGTTTAGATGAGGTTCAGCATACCCGTCGATCTCGTTCCCCCACCCGTTATCATGACCGCGGCCGTGTACAGGAGAGAGAGTATGTGGATGATAGGTAAAGAAAGATCCATGCTTGTGTGTAACAGAAATATAACATCTTTATATATAACAACTATTGCTTCCAAGTGCCTTATAGCATATCTTGTGTTAAAGAGGTCTTTCAGACACATCGGATCCCAAATCCTAATATTATAACACCATGCTTTATGTTAGAGATGCACTGAATTTTTTTTCACTTAAAATTTTTTGGCTGGAAATGAAAAATATGTATTGCTCATTTAAGAAGGTTTGGAACGTTCCTTGACTTCACCACTACAGGTTCAAGGCCACTTGAAAAACGTTCGATATGCAGAATATAGCAAGGCTAAAAGGAAAGTCCTCCGTTTTTGTAATAATGAAAAAAGTTTCAAACGGCAAAGTGCAAATTGTAACTAAAAATGATTACATTTGTTGCCTTGGGTGACTGGATTTTGTAGCACTTTGTTTATGTACACTGTTTTTAATACTTTTATTTTTTTGGCCTAGTATGTCTTCAGTTTCAGTTTTGGTTTCGGCCAAGGATTTTCATTCAGTGCATCATTTCTTTGCATGTGTTATTGTAATATTGTACATTATTCCTCAAAAGGGAAAACGAGGTGTGAACCACTTTCTCTTCAGCGTCTGATGTTATTAAACTGGGCCTATAACATATAAAGCATTCATATAAATACACCTGTACCTCTGAAAAGAAGAATCCATTATTTGTGATTTCTTTCTTTGAAGTCAGTTTGAGTGAATTTATCCAATTTTATCCATCATATAATTTTATTTTATCATTTTCATATCACCATTTCACATGGCCATTAATGTACTGATGGTTCATTTGGTCCAGTGGAATATTGGCTAATTTCTCCAAACTGTTTTCATGGTTGGGAATCACGTTATCGGGTCAGTAATTCGAATGGATTGTTCCTCAAAACATGTGCCCCTTGTCATGCTCAAGATTTTGAAGATAATTACGCTCGGTGTCCTATTATACCCATGCTCTCTCTTTGTGTTTGCTTGTTTATTGTTTTGTTTGTTTGTTGTTTGTTTATTCCCTCATGTGTCACCCATCTTCATGATAATTGCAGTGAGGTCATCATGATACACAGATCAATGCGGGGTAGGAGCGCAGAGTGCCTGCACACCAAAAGGTAAAACATTGGGCCCAGACTGGACCTTTACTAGGAGTTAGAGTACTGCATTTTAACATCATCTTACTTTTTCCAAGTTTTTGTGGCTCTTGAAGTGTATTCTGGTTAACTGAATGTAAGTGTGCGGCATAGTTGCTATCATGTTTTTTCCGTATTCTCTCTTGAGTATTTCTTTTCTAAGTGTCTTGCTCTTCGCTCAGTATTATGCAGCACAGTAGCTCACTGACAAGAACCAGTACCGGTGGAACTTTCCACTCCTTAATGGCACTCTGCCTAAAGACAAAGCCAGAAATCTTTACAAGGCAACGCTGTAGTTTAACCTCAAAATAACCACCATGCTTTATTCAAGTGTTATTATGACATTATTTGTATCACAGCATCAGTGAACCTTACAAAGAGAGGCCAGCTGGCTGGCAGGAGCTGGTTTTTAAGGAATACATTACTTTTTTTTTTTTTTGCTTTTTCCGTTACATTTTCTGTTGTTTTACTTTGTTTTACTCTGTCCACTTCTTGCATGCTTGCATGTTGTTCTATCTTCAGAAGGTATAGCACACTCCCACCTAAGATGCCCCTCTTAGTCAATGACATTCACAAAGACATCTATAGGTAAGAAGGCCTTAAAGCCTAGGAAAAATTTGCCTTAAAGCCCCAGATTCCCTGAAACGCAGTACTCAACCCAGGTGTTGCTTTGAGTTCATGTCCACAGACCAAAGTGAATGTGTAAATACTGTTGTATGCAAAGGTCTGGGTACTCCTGCTTAAATGAAACATTTTGTTTATCTAAGTAAAAATCAATGCACACCCTCTGTAGAGAACTCACGTCTGCACATATTAACGTACATTTACAGTTTATATGCTGAATTTAGCATACATTTGTTACAATGCATTTTCATTTTTTTGCATCGATATGTTAAACTCAGCAAATAAATCGAATAAATAAACTGTGAACTAAATTAGCAGAAAATGCTATACATTAAAGTTTGTTTTGCGGTTGTAAAATCAACAAAACATATTGTTTTGTCGGGTAGTCAAACTTTTGTGTACAACTTCTTGTGTATATTCGCCAGTCAGCCGCAACTTTAAAACCACTGACAGGTGAAGTGTACAGCATTCTACAAGTGAACAATCTTGTTACAATGTGGCATGTATTAGGCAGTGAATGGTGGTGGTGGCCTAGTGGGTAAGATACTTGCCTCTGAACCAAGAGGTCATGGGTTCCAATCCTACCTTCAGCACACCACCACAGGGTCCCTGAGCAAGACCCTTAACCCCAAGTTGCTCCAGGGAGTCTGCCCCCTGTAGTTAGGGAATGGAAGTTGCTTTGAATAAAAGCGTCTGCTAAATGCCATAAATGAACAGTCTGTTCTTGAAGTTTATTCGAAGTGCTGGAAGCAGGAAAAGTGAATGTAAGGATCTGAACGACTATCACAAGGGCCAAATTGGGACGGCCAAACGATTGGGTCATCTACAAAAGTCTTGTGGGGTGTTCCCTCTTGGTCAGAAAGGACAACAGGCAAAATGAACGAAAACGGGTGCCGAAGGCTTATTGAGATATGTGGAGAGCAAATGCTAGTTGGACCTATACAACGCAGGTGGTTTTAATGTTATGGCTGACTAGTGTGTGTGTGTGTGTGTGTGTGTGTGTGTGTGTGTGTGTGTGTGTGTTTGTGTGTGTTTCGTTGTAACAAAACCTTTGTTATTATTAGGGCTGGCCTAGCATTTTACATGTTTTGAATATTGCATATTTGCATATTTGAATTTAGCCTTTGTAAATGAGTACCCAGATATTAATTCCAAAAATCACCCTTAAAAATTGCATTTGATAATTTATCAGGATTTTTGACATAGTTTTGGTGCCACAGTGGGCAGCAACAACAAATTAATAGTGATATGAACCTGTGCATCATATATTGCTATATAAGCTGCAGTTGTGTCCTCAGTCATGCAGATGGTAAAGTTAAAACAAATTAGAACTATTATTTCATTCAACTACCAATCCACTCATCCAACAAACAGGTTATACGTTCTGAGATTCTCTCACCAAAGTACTATAACTATCACTGTAAATATCTGAAATGATTTATCAAAATTGTGTTACACTGATACCAACCATCAACAATTTTGCACTCTGTCTGACTTTTCCAGTATCTCTGCTCATTTAGCTTCAATGGCTGCATGAACAGATGTGCAGTTGTACTTGTGGTGGTTTACATTACACATAATGCAACTTGAAGAAAGGTTTCTGAATACTAAATAATGAATGAATATTCTGATTATTTGGCCTGGTTGTATTTGTTACAGTAGTAAATAATTGACTAGGAAGCAGTATTTCCTGTGTGGGGCTTTTAACCAGTCCCTTTTTAATAGAATGTTTTAAATATGTACATGTACTATGCAATGCATGCTGTAGTTATATCTACCAATCAAGTAAATAGATTCATCCAAAGACACAACAAGCTGTTCTGACTTGAAGTCCCAAATGAGCTAAAATTATAAAATGAAAGTCATTTTAAGTATGTTTGTAGTACTAGCAATTATACAAGCAATTAGTGACTTTATGCTTATATTTTAACTGAATGTAATTATTTTTATCATGAGAGTTTGATCCTAAATTTGATTCTCGTATTGCTCCTTAGCATTGCATAATAATCCCTAATAATAATATGATCATTTTGCTCAGGTAGTAATTTGTGTTTGTGTGTGTGCGTGTGTGTGTGTACTCACATGTCTGCATGCATACTTGTGTGTTAAGTTTCACCCTTCCTGCATGGCTTAAGACTCAGCCCCGGCCATCAGTGGTCTCTGCCGCTCGGCAAACCGTCACAAAACGTGTACTAAGGTTCCCTGATGACAGCACCATTAGGTAAGGGATAGATCATACCCCTAACTCACCCAAGATGGACACTAAACCATTCCATATGTATAGAGAAGTGTATGTACATTAGGCAGAATAAGATGATGAGCCCTATGTCATTCTCAAGAGGTTTCATTACATTCTTTCCAGCCTCCTTTGCCATGATAAGATAAGCCTGTTCTTTTTTGCATGTAATATTATTTGCTTGTTACTCTTCGTCTTATTTTGTCTTTTTGTCCTCCTTTCCGTCTCTCCGTTGGATGGCATGTTGTGATTCTAGTGATCTGCAGCCCCCTCTTGACAGGGTTAGAAGTGCTAGTACCAACTGTCTGAGACCAGGTTCAAATTCCAATTCACCAGAACGAGAAAGGTATTCACAAGACCTCTTTTTTGTTCCCTAGCTTGAGTTTGAGTCGTTTTTGTTGTTTTTACTGATGACATTTCCATCATTCACAGACTTGTGTGCAATATGTAAGAATTCATTAATCACTTTACCAACCTCGAATGTACTTTGTCATACAATATTACTTATACGTCACTTATACTGTACGCGTATTATTATTTATATTGTTTTTCTAACCGTTCTTTTTTAGATCACTTTTTTCATATTGTCACTTACAGTGGAACTCAGTTCAACCTGTGTATACAATTAATGAATGTGTCATTTCACACACAGTAGTCTGTTCATTTCCAGAGACTCTTATGACATTGTTCTACTTGTCCCCTGCCGCATAGTAGAAATTTAGAGGCTGTGTTTTGGTGTGTTGCTTGCATGGTGTTCGGTAGGTTAAGACAAGACTGTCCCCTGAGCTTTTGCGTAGCAGGACATAAATGTGAGATAAACACAGTACTCTGTCGTGACTCGCCCTGTTTGTTTCCCATTCCCACCTCAACTTCTTGGACATAAAATGTTTCTCAGGAGCACCCCGTCACCCCCCTGCACCCGACCCACCAGCCCCAGGATTCTAATCCAACACGCCTCCCCTGAGGACGACAGGTACCCCCTACCCCGCCCCCTCCCACCCCACCTGGCACCGCTGCTAACCCTGACAACTGTCCTCTTCTGTCCTAACCGCCTACTTTAGCTAGATCGCTACCGCGTGTGCCTTTTAGCAAAGCCCATGCTTTAATCTTTAATGAAGTTTGTGTACTAGATGTACTCTGGTTTCTGTCTAACCTGTGGCTTCATTTTTAATTCACTTTGACCCAACCCCTGGCTTTACTGTGCGTGCTGTAGATTACTGGTGTGAACTGTTTCGTAGAATTCTTTTTCTCTTTAACCCCCCTACACCTTCCCACATCAAATACGTGACTTGTTGCTGTCCTTGTAGATCGCTTGAAACTTCTTGCCTTCCTTTTCCTTAACTTTCCAATGTTTTTTGGTGCTTTCTGTGTAGTTTAGTGCCTTATCCTAGTGTAGACGTTGTTCCAGATGCTTTTGGCTAGGCTTAATAGTGCGCAATGTCTGTTGTCTCTTCCTGCTCAGTTTTTATTCTTTTCAACTTTCTTGCTGTACTCTGATTGTTACGCTGGGTTGTCGCTGCTGAAGAATATTCAGAGTGTTGTTTTAAGCTGTGCGGTGAATTAAGAATAAGTATTAAAAAAGTATGAACTGTCTTTTAAGTGCATTTCTCAACCCTGGTTCTGGGGTGTTTTCACTGCTCCCAATACTTTTGATCTTAACAGCCCTGTTGGGTTGACTTTAAGTAGGGAATTCACAAGAATGTTGAGGTCAGTATGCTTTTAGGACCAGGGTTGGGAAACACCATTCAATAGAACCCATACTACATAAGAGTCAAGTCTACTCACTCTGTTATTCAGGATGTTCTAACAATAGGCCGTGCAAGTTTGACTAACGGATTAAAAGAATGGTAGGGGGCTAAAGTTAAGGAAGCCTAGCACAATAGTGTCTTTTAAGTCCGTAAAAACGTGTCAGCTTGAGGAATGTGTGCATTGCTGCACACATTTCCTGACAGGCTGTACTGGTTTCTAATTTGTGAAACAGACAATCCTTCCTTAAGAGAAGTGATCAAACCAAATCCGTTACGCAAACATTGCACTGTGTGGCCTTATTTGCTTCGTGCATCCATGTCTTCAACGTTTATCGCTCATCGTTCACATTTCACTGTGCGTTCCGTTTGTGCAATGTAACAACAGAATAATTTTGTTGAAACTTGTCTTTCATCCATTCTGTAATCAAGCGTGTGGGTCTTTGTCTTTGTCCCCTTCCTTCACTGTCACCCACGTGTCTCTGACCTGATCGCATGCGTCAGCTGGATTATGGAGCCTATTTTTCCTACTCAGGAGACAGTAAACCACCTCAGTGCAAGGCCAGTAGCACAGAGGTATACTGTGCACACAGAGTCTGTTTCTATAGGAGAATGTGTGAATTTATACATACATAACCAGCATTTTCATTCCCATTATAGTCATGCACAATATTACACCATTTCCTATTATCTCCATTTAACTACTCAGTGCTTCCCGCTCATTCTTTTATTTCTGTTTTGCTTTAATCATCCACATGTTATAGGCAGTCGAGAACTCTGGACAAGCCTAGCTGTCAGAAACCTGGCAAGAAGTTATCTGACAGTGAGCGGTAAGGAGACATACATTCCATACCATTCCATATCACATCCATATTACCATCCTATAATAATTATATATGTCAGGGGTAGTAAACTCCAGTTCTGAAGGGTTGGTGTCCAGCATACTTTGCTGATTTTTTTTAAAGAAATGTGCTTTTTTAAAGCAATTAATTGCCAGATTCTGTTGGTGTTAAGAACATGAAAATAGCCAAATAGTGCTGGACAGTGTCCCCCCAGGACTGCAGTTCACCGCCCCTGATACATGTACTCTAACTGTTATATGAGATGCTGCTACCCTCTTCTGATATTATGTGAAGTTGTTATCGTACATTAATGTGGATTTTTTTGTCTGTACTAAGTTTGCTATAATAAACAGTTTAGGTTCAAAATGTTCTAGAATTCAAATGTTCAGTCTGGCACATGTTTTGTTTTCTTTTAACGGCAAAATCGTTTTTCGAGTGTCATGTTTCAACAAGAGAAAATAATGGTGTACCTCAAAGGCTTATCCGCTGTCCCTCTGTTGTTCCCAAATCTCACCTCCTCACTTAATATGCATAAATTTTTCTGCATCTTCTCCTTCTTCTTCTTCTTCTTCTTCTTCTTCTTCTTCTTCTTCTTCTTTTTTGTTAAACAGCTTATGTCCTTGTTATTTGTCAGTGTACTGCCTTTTCATTTTTTGTTTGTTTTGTTTTGTGTTTATTTTGTTCTCCTGCATGTTTCTTTCCTCACTGGCCTGCAGAATACAGCCTACCTCTATTTTAAGGGGCTCCAGAGGAAAGGGGGTATCCCTGCTTCCACTGGGTAAGATGACCCAAAGGGGGTCTAGCGCAGGCTTATCCCTCCTGGACAGGTGCTGACCCTGCTCTAGGCTAAGAAACCTCTTCTTATTCCTGAATACTAAAATATACTCCTCCCTACACACACACACGCACACACACACACACACACACACACACACACACGCACATGCACACGCACACACTCTCACTAACAATTATTACCTTAATGTGATGACTAGTCTGTTTTTTCTCTATTTGTCATCTCATTTTGCTGAATAATTGCTACACCCGCACTGAAAACGTGCACATTCTCACAAACCTTTGCTTGTTGTTGATGGATTTGTCTCCTTCTGTCCCTTTTCTGCCTTCTGTATTTCCCATGTCTTGTGTAATCTCTTCTACGTGTTACTCTGTTGATAATTGTAAAGATCAAGCTGCATTGTATGGCTACAACATGAAGTCAGTATAAAACAATGGTTTCGTTTAGAATGTTCTGTTCATGCTGGTTCTGTATTAAGCATTTTTCTTGCCGGAATTCACATTACTGTCACAACCGAATGTGTCCGGAATAATACAGCGTGCTGATTTGTTGTAAACCTTACCGGTTGCTTATATTAGTTTTTTCTCTCTCTTTCTTTTGCTTGTTTCATTCTCCTGCCCTCTCAGGGGCCATCCGCATGCCAGCACTGCGTACACGACAGGGACGTCATCATCGGCACGCAGGGGCAGACAGTTGCCACAAGTCCCTGCCAAAAGCAGTAGCGTAGAACAAGGTACAGCACAGCGACGTGCCCTCTGAATAATGAAACTAAAATGCTCGTTGCGTATTAGTGAGGGACTGAACTGTGGACCCTCACTATGGGCCCTTATGGTATTAAGGTGTTTTGGAGACCATGCTTACCAAAGAATTCAAGTAACTTTGTCTATATGGGTGCCTGCTGGGTACAGTGTAGAATATAGCATCAAATACATGTGTTCTTTGCAGCCCTTGCCTCAGAGGAACGGACACGGCAGATGAAGGTGCATTCCTACATGACACCAGCTCCCTCCAGTACCAGTCAGGACCTGGAGATGGCACTCAAGAACAAACGAGAGGTAGTCTCCTGTCTCCTCTCGCCCTGCTTTAAGAGATTTTTTTTGCTGTGTTTTTTTATGTTCACTATTAAGGTTGCTTTTGATTGATTGTTAGATAAATTCACAATTTACCAGAGCTGTTGCCTATCGTACAGAAGAGTACATTAATCTCCTTCCCCACCACAGCTTTATAAAGAGCAGCGGCGGAGCTGTGATAATGTATCCCATAAGTCCTCGGACAGTGATGTCAGTGACGTGTCAGCCATCTCTCGCGCCAGCAGTGCCTCACGGATCAGTAGCACCAGCTACATGTCTATCCAATCAGAGCGGCCCAGGGGTCGCTTCAGGTGAGAGACCCTAAGTTCATGAAACTTCAGATTCTAATTCCATGGTCTTGCCATTAAATAATCATATCACTAGTAAAAACAGTGGCCACAAGTGCATGATGTCTTTATATTTTTTGTCCGATAATTACTGTCATCTGACTTTCGATTATTTTCTGAACAGGTTCTATAAAATTGTAATAGAATAGTTAAAAGTGAAAATATTAAGCACCTGTTTTTTGTTCAGTGCATAACATTTTCTCTGATAGTCATTGTCTACTGCAGTTTGCGTTTCTATTATAGACACACTGACTTTTAAAAAATGTATTTTCTCAACAGTTTCCGCAAAATTGTTTTACGTCAGTAAAAAGTGAAAATGTTAAGCACTTTATAAGAATAAAACGTGTTTGAAATGAACAAAAACGTGTTCTAAGTAAACCAAAAACTGAAGCTTTTATTTCCTTGGTCAAAGAACACTGGAAAAAAATTACAAATATTAATGTGTACTTTGCTTGACCCACCACGTGTATATGTTTTGGGTACTGATGACACCTAGGTCAAAGGAAGTAGAGACTGAGCTGGGGGAATTCTCTCAAAGGTGACAGGAGGTGAAGGTTAAGGATCATGCGTTTTGACCTTGGAAGCTACCAACCCATGCTGACTCTCTCATGAGTGCCACATATCCAAACTGCCCTCCATCCCTGCAGACAGGACTCTATGAGTGACCTGTAAAAACATCTTCTTCCATTAAAACCTGACCTTTTTTAAAAAATCAAAAACATAGCAGAACATTTTTTGTTCTAGTAATTCTCCAGTTAGGCCTATTGAATGTCTTTTGAAATGTGTGTAAATTCTTATTGTGTTCACAGTCTAGAAGTAATTTAAGTAATTGCTTTACTTAAACCCAGTATACTAAAAGGCAGAGCAAAACGGCAGAAATCATGTCCTTGTCCAGTTGTGTACAGACTGTCCTGCTCAGAAGTTAAACGGGTATGTGTTCAGCATCACTGAGCTTTACTGAAATTCTTTTCTTTTCTAACCTCTCCTCCTGTGTTTTAGCCGTAATGTTCGCCCATCCAGCCGGAGCATGTTGAAAAGCACGAGCGTCAGTGGTGAGATTTTCTCTCTGGACCGCACGGATGGCAGCCAGTCAGACACAGCTCTGGGAACTCTGGGGGCTGGAGGGAAGAAGCGACGATCCAGTCTCAGTGCCCGTGTGGTGGCCATCGTTGGCATTCCCTCCAGACGCAGCAGGAGCACCTCTCAGCTCAGCCAAACAGGTGAAGTCCTCTCCCAGCCAACCTAAAGCACCTCCACAGCAACCGCCCTGGTGTTGCCTTGTGGCCTATTCATTTAGGTCATCAGTAGAAATAGTAAAATGCTAGCATAGAAAATAAGCATTTTTTTTCTCTAAGCATTGGAAAGGTTATAAATGAAAATATGTCAAATTAAACAAGTTTCATTTATAAGATGGAAAGACTATATAACCGTGCATGTCTGACATCTTATCACCTGGTTGTGTGGTGATGGAGAGTCAAATTCTAGACTGTCCTTTAACTTTAAATGCAGTACTTAACTGTTTCATCCCATTTGGTGTCACTTAATAGCTTGTTAAATATCTAACAGATGTCTGGTAATTATAATTAGCATTATATTAGGTGACATTTTGACAATGGTGAACATACCGTAAAACTATTTGTTGGCAAAGTATATTGAGCGTATTTTTAGCAAATATTAAATGAGTGTGTGCAAAAACATTTGGCTGATAGTGTGTATATATTTCTATATATATTAAGGCTTGCAATTAAAAAACTGTTCTTGTGAAGAGAAGTAAAATAAGAAAATAACATGAAAGTGTGACCCAGAAAACATTGCTAACACTATGCGAGACTTTAGATCATGTTAATAGTGATAGTTTCAGCCAAACAGTCATCTTTAAGGGCACTGTTTTAAAATGACTTTCCCTAATCATGAGCAATGGCAGTAGCCGAGGCAGCACAAGTTGGTAGACGCCGTCCTAATATCTCTTTCACTTTCTCTCTCTCTCCTTCTCTCCCTCTGTTTTGCTTTCTCTCCATTTAGAGTGGCATGTCATCTTTTTTAGAGCAGATAGGATGTCAGCAGACTGGATAGAGTGACTTATAAGCCTGTGAGAGCCGAAGCAGCTAAGAGTGGCAGCATTCTCCTGTTAGCATTGGCAGGAGTTTACTCTTGTCAGCTAGAGATCAACCCTGGACTCTAATCAGATATAATGCAGACAAATGCCTTTGAAGTTGGATCTGATATCCTTTAAAACCCCATATTTTAAGCACTGCCTATTTATGGTTTAATAAATGGATTTCAGGAAAAAAAAAAAGAAACAAATTCAGAAAGGATGGTAGAAAAAAGGTTCTTGGCAAGTTTGGCCGCCAAACCCCTGGACAATATCTTAAAAGGCCCATCAGATGATAAATCAGACAGAGTAGCAGAGCTTCTATAAATCAGTATTTTAAAGAGCTCTGCTGGCCTGCAGCAGCTGCTCTGCTCTCTGCAGCCTTCTTTGTGTGTAGCGCGAAGAGGAGAAGTGGAAAGCACCATACATTTCTCTTTTGAATCCAGCAAAAAGAATTAGCATAAGTGTACAAGTGGCTGGAGGACTGAAGTAGTGATTGGCAGACAAACTTATATACGTCATGGCCTGATTTCTAGACACGATTTCATACAGTAAAGCACTGTTCATTTAACCTGCTGGAAATGGTTAAATTAGGCATAACTGAAGCGACCTCTCATTCACATTTTGAAAGTAATTTTGTGAATGCAGTTCAGACATACTGTATGTACCTTGAATCTGGCACATTTCTTTCTGGATAACAGGACAGCTTTTTTTCGTCTGTGGACCTTGAAAGGCTTTACCTGCCCTAAGTAACCTGAACAGCAAACAAAGACCTAAGCGAAGCTCGTTTTGTAATAACGTCACAGCCAGCAGCTGATGGCAGTTTGATATATGGTGAAAGGTGAAGGGGATATGTGTGACATACCTCTATCCGCTCAAACAAACAACTGGCACTCAGTGCTCAACTTTAATGGATGGCATTTTCAAAGCATCTGCAATCCATCAAAAGGCCATAAATAGTGGGGAAGGTACCCCATGCCATCCAGCAGGAGATGGTTTTACTCACTTCGGCCAAAGCACCTTGTCTCAGACAGCAGTATTTCCTCTGCAATAAAGAAGGGCAACAAAGGAAAAGCACACTTTTTTTAGCACACACACACACATAAATAAAAATTCTGTGATTTTGTTCTCCTACTTCAAAATGATACTTTCCTTGTTTTATCCATGGACTAGTGGGTTAGGTTTGATACCCCCTGTCAGTCTCCTTCGCCTGATATACGCTACAGCAAAAGTTTGGAGACAATTCTTACTTTGTAAAAAAGAAGGGAGATTTAAGAAAAAAATAGACAGTGATATGATTAAGTATCTGCTAGCAAAACTATCTTTTTAATTTGTTTTGAACCTGGTGATTGTCCTGGTGGATCATAGAGAGATACATGTACTCAATTACTTCTATTCAAGTACAGGTTTGATAGATTCGTTGAATATTTTAACCATATACTTTTATTTCAGTACATAGCATATTTCTCAGAAATGAAATCTTCCTCTTACTCTGTTACATTTTAGTCATTAACATTTTGTTGCTTTTTGATATTTTTTGTGTTTTTTTATTTTATTGTGGTATATTGGGGTTTTTTTTAATTATTGGTCTAAATGTCAGTAAACATATTGCAGTGGCTGTTTATAAACTGATTTAATTGGTAAACATCTGCTTGCTTTCGTAATTGTGGTAAGTAGTGTGCAGTTTAGGGCGTTACCCCTGCAATCAGAAGGTTGTGGGTTCAAATCCCTGCACTGCTAGTGCCATCACTGAGGTACCCTTGAGCAAGGTACCGTCCCCACACACTGCTCCCCGGGCGCCCCTCGTTAATGGCAGCCCTCTGCTTCACTTGGTGAATGGGTTAAATGCAGAGAAAAAATTCACACTGTGTGCGGATTTGATCTCATTTTAAAGTGAAATGTCCTGTTCTTGTCCTTTATGTTTCTGTAGAAGCAGCGAATAAGAAGACAAAAGGCTCCAGTCAGATCCAGCGAAGTCAGGAGACAGGGATGGCAGTGGAGTATCCTCGCAATGCAATGGCTCGCCAGGCCAGCCGAGAGTCCACCGACGGCAGCATGAACAGCTACAGCTCTGAGGGGAAGTCAGTATCTCAGACGCTGTCTGTTGTTTTTGTGAGAATGGGCCAGTTGCACTTATATGCTAACGACTTTTTGACCTTGTGTTTTACGTGAACATGGTGCATCGAGCAGGTTGCGTAAATCTTTTGGAATAGGCAGAGATGTATTGTGGAAAAGATAAGCTAATGGAAAACAGAGCTTAAGGTAGGCTCTTCAAGCACTGATTTGCACTGCTAATATGTCCATTGTTTTTGTAGCTCCATTTTTGGAACCAGATGGTGAGCCTTCCTCCCCTCTGATAATTAAAATATCCATCATCTGTGCAGAGAGGCCTCAGCAGGGTCCTGGGCTGAGCACAAATACAGCAGCTATCGCTCACTGCAGTGCTGACAGTGCCGCGGACAGTCACGGCGACCCTTACTGGTCCGGCAGCAGAGCATGACAGCGAGATATATGTGTGACTGTCTAATGTAACAATAATTGTACAGTAATATATGTTAAAAGAGGATAAAGATCCATGAGGCCTCTCATATGGTAGCATGACACCGGCTGGCACTGCTCTCAGACATTCCTGCTGGAGTTAGCTCATGGAAACTGTGCTGGTCTCAAAGGAAATATCGCCTGTGTTTGAGGGGCCGCAGCACAGGACGTGGTTTACATACCATGCTTAATACACGTCTGCTGTTCAGGAGATAGACAGAGTGTAGCTCTCTGCCTTTCTTTTTGTATATCATAATGTAGTGCTGGTTATTGCTTTCAATAATTGAATACATTCAATCACAATCACAATAAAAATGCATGTAACCTTATACTGATGCTGGTAATTGAAATACTCATTTTGATTTGTCGGTTCACCGTTTTATGTATTGTATTCCATTTTGTCTTCCTTTTATTAGATTTCAGGAACGATTAAAAGTTTTACATAAGTTCTTGATGTGTATAAGTACCTTGCTGCGGAAACTGCAATTAACTGGAGAACTATTTTGCTCATGAAAAGTAGTGCAAGGACGAGGACTTGAAAAGCTTTTTTAAACCAAATAAAACCTAAACTCTCGACTTCAATTTTAGCTGAATTAGGAATCTTTCTGGTTTAAGCTCATTCTTTATAACAAATACAAACAAGCTGTTTTACATAATTTGCACTTGCCATTTGTTTGAGTGTCCAGTTTTGTTTAAGTGTGTGATTGTGTGTGTGTGTGTGTGTGTGTTTGTGTGTGTGTGTGTGATAGTCTGATCTTCTCAGGGATGAGGCTGGGGGCTGATAGCCAATTCAGTGACTTCCTGGATGGCCTTGGTCCTGCCCAGCTAGTAGGAAGGCAGACTCTAGCAACTCCCTCTATGGGTGAGTTTCTCATTCTGATCAGATTTTTAAATCACACCCTTATGCCAGCACAATAACTGCAACCAACACATTCGGTTTCACATTCATAAAGTTTTTTTTGTGTGGTTCAGGAGATGTTCAGATTGGTTTAATGGATAAAAAGGGGCAGCTTGAGGTGGAGGTGATCAGGGCACGTGGCCTTACCCCCAAACCAGGATCCAAATCGCTGCCAGGTAAAAGTTTACCCATGCTGCTTATTTACTTCTCTGGTCGTCCAGAGCTGCAAAATGTTTTGCTTGTTTTTACTGGGAATCATGTTTCCACAGCTCCTTATGTCAAGGTTTACTTGCTGGATAATGGAGCATGTAAAGCCAAAAAGAAAACCAAGATTGCACGAAAAACGCTCGACCCGTTGTATCAGCAGTCGCTGCTATTCGAGGAGAGTCCGCAGGGTAAAGTTCTCCAGGTAAGAAACAGGGGTGGAGGGTTAAGTTTCTATCTGTCCTGCCTCAGAAAGTATTTAGTTTTATATCATTTTAAAATGTAAAACTCTGTGAGCTGTGTCTGTCCAACAGGTAATAGTGTGGGGCGATTATGGCCGCATGGACCACAAATGCTTCATGGGAGTTGCACAGATCTTATTAGAGGAGCTGGACCTTTCTAGCACAGTGATTGGCTGGTACAAACTGTTTCCCCCATCTTCTCTGGTGGACCCAACGTTAGCTCCTCTCACTCGACGCGCTTCCCAGTCATCACTCGATTCAGGGCCGCCAGGCGTCAGGTCCTAGTGAATGGGAGAGGAACAAGAATGAGGCAAAAAATGCAATTGAATGGACCAAGGACCCGTGGCAACAATCAGCGCCAGAGGGGCAGACAGACAGACAGACAGACCGACGGCCAGACAGATGAACAGTATCATGTTCAAAGCTTTGCCGGAGCCTGACAATCACTTCTCCTCTCTTTTGAGTTTTGATCTTTAGATTGTAGAGATTTTTCTTTGGTCCACTCCGCCCCTTACTGCATGTTCTGTTTGTTTTAAGCTGTGTTGCTGAGATGATTTAGGCCATTTCTTTCCCAAAAAAAGGGAATGACAAGCAGCTGAAAGCAGTTTGCTTTGGCTGACAAAGAGAGGAGCCGACCGTGGTGCTGGTAGCCTGAGAGGTTCTTGCCAGTCAGTAACATTAAGAGTTGCCTCCTAACCTTATAAGGCGTGCGTGAGGCAGTGGTGCGATGGTGGATCAGTGAGAGTGAGGACAACACTGCCCCTCCCCCACCCCACGCATACAGGAAGCCACTCTGCTGGGGGAGGCCTGAGGTCAGGGGTCTAAGGGCAAGGGTTAGTCTTCTCAAAGTCTCCCTCCTCCTCCTCATAGGTGCTGAGTCCAGGGCCACTCCCTCGTGCCAGTGTGGCACTGGCTCAGATCAAGCGTGCGAGAGAGGGTAGGCCAGCCTGAAAACCTTTGTCTGTTTACAGCAGTCGCCACTGACTGTTTTGCCTTTTTTTACTTTCTTGTTGATTTGATACATTGCACACCTTGTAGAATGTGAAGACATGTTCCATGTTTTCTGACATTTGTGTTGCATTACGCTTCAAGGAAGACACAAAAACCACATGCATTAGACCGCTGGGATTTGTCATAAGCTACCATTATGATTTAGCTTTATTTCAGCCTGGCCAGGAGATTGAAGAAATGGTTATTTCTGACATGAATATACTAACACATACTAATATATGTGACGTCCTAGGACGCTGACCATCAAATGTACTCTGAGCTCAAGCCAGTACATTGAGAACCAGTCAGTATGAACAAGCCCAGTGCACTTAGGCAATAGCCAATCACATTTTATTTCATTCGGTACATTAAGAACCTAGAACATTTTTGGGGACCTGCACATAATTGCGTTTTTATCCAGCTAGAGTTGACATTATTTTAATGCAAGCACAAATGCTTTTTTTGTTTTGTTTTGTTTTAGTTTTTTTGAATGTTTTTAAGACAGGTTATTATTAGCTTCATATTTCCCCATATCATTTTCATTTGATTGTGGTTTCAGTTATGTAGAAAAAAAAAAACAGTCATAAAAACTTCCCCGAGCATCTAAACGAATGTGACAGTAAGTGAGAGGTGGTTCTGGAGATGGCCTGAGGTGGTGACCTCCTAAAACTCACCACCTTCTCCCCCCAACATGGGCAACAGCATGACTCTGGAACCGTTCCAAGCTGCATGCACATTTTGTAAAACAAGACAGATGAGAAAAAAGAGACTAAAATAAATGTGTGTTAGTTCCACATACTGTAGGCCAGCTTGTATGTTGCATGTACTTGTACAGTTTGCTCGTACTTGATATTAATAGATTAACCAATAAAATGAAGCCATTCATTCCATGTGTGGGCATTTGGCCAAGTTCAGCCATGCACACAGGCCTCTTTTTGGGGCTGAATGTCTATGAGAAGTTTTTGAATTGTTTTCTTTTTTACCCTATGGATAAATAAGTGCTGTTCTGTAGTACTGAGCAAACATGAGGCCCCGGTTTTTACTGAAGATGTTGGTGTTCACTGTAGTCTACTACTGTGGGGCTAGAATTGAGTTAGATAATATGTATAAAACAGAGCTATCTATAAATGGAAATTGATTATAAATATATAAAAACAGCATATATAAAAAACAGCATATATAAGATCGCTGTTT
>JBBIGA010000146.1:17921208-17935214 GCA_037576975.1 Alestes dentex
CACACACATATATATATTTGTTTAAAAAAAGAGTGTATCCAAGTAAATGTCGCCTACAGAAACATACATGCACATATTGTAAATATGAGTCTGCTATGAGGTTTACTTATATTTACAAAGTGGCCCCGTCTAAACGGATTAGTGCTCTGTCTCCTGGCTCCGTTGAATGGAACAAAGGCTGAGAAGGGACACCTCCAGAGTCTCTTTCAGATATTTATGGCCAAAAATGACCACTAGAATTGGGACCTCTGCCTACCTGTAACTGCGTTAGAACAAAGCCCATGAGATCATGTTTTGATAACAAGTTTACTTTTCATGTCCGTTATGGCAGACTTCTTTCCTTTACTTTGTCAGTATTATTTAAGGATACTGATTGTTTACAATTCATGTGTCCCACTGAAACAGAATAGAAAGTATTCACTGCAACATTTCTTGTTTGTACAACAGATGTGGCTCAAATGATGTGTATGTTTTATATTCAAGAGTTCATTTTTATTATTTACAAATAAAAGACTGTGTGGAAGAAGAACAGTGGCTCTGGATAATTGATGTGAATGTTTAGACCGTTTGTGTATAGAAAGCTCATCTTTATCATGCTTTGCTATTACTTTGTTACTTTTATTACTTTATTACTATTACTTTATCTCCATACTGGGTTAAACGCCTGTAAAAAAAAAAAAAAAACCCAACAAATTATTAGCATTAGACATGCACCATTGAATTCCTTTAATTGTTTCAGTTGTAAACCATGTTTGACAGGCCTGATCAAATCCAAGTCAACTGTTACAAAATGTATCTGAAATGAGTATTATTCTATGCTGAAATGTCCTGTCTTTATCCCACCCTTTTTCCTTCCCTGTATTCTCTTAGAAAAAAACACCTTCTCTGAACGCTGTAGTGTGACAGACTGACTACTTGAAGTAAAGCCTTAGCAGATTGGGCCCACCCTGGATTTACAGTGGTGAGCGCAGTTTCTGCACGGAGGACATCAAAGTGTTGGGTCATTGCATCTACCTGATTAATATCTGTTTATAGCCTTTTCTAGTCAGATTTGGGGTAAGTAATATTGGAAAGACAGGGGGCTATCGCCTGACAATATCTGCAAGCAGTCATACACACATTTGTATGTGTTGATGTCATGGAAGACAACCATTATATAATAGGATACCCATAATTAAGACTTAAAGACTATGCATGTGAGCACGAGATATGAATACTTATTAAATGTGTGTGTGTGTGTGTGTGTGTGTGTGTGTGTGTGTTGTTATATAACCACTGACAGGTGACGTGAATAACATCAACTGTACATTACAGTAGCAAGGGGGCATTTATTAAGTTGTAAGAAGTTGTGTTGGAAGCAGGAAAAATGGTCAAGGTTTACGCTGGAACAAGTGTCCAATCTCTGTTTAATGACTGATCTGGGTTCAGGGCTTATCTGCTAAATGAATGCTCTGAATGCATTGTTCGTTTACTCACAATCCAGACCCTCCACCCTGTGGAGACACTGAGTACTACATGTCTGCTTCAATTTAATTGATCATTACTCATCACATCATTTCTGTCCATGGAATATAAGGAATATATATGGAAAATATACAGAAAAAAACAATTCTAAAGGTTGACCGGTTTAGACAATTTCGATTAAAACATATTCACCTGAAATGCTCAATCTTTAAACTGCAGTGACATTGCTTAAAGATGTGTAACTCTGAGGAAGCAAAGTGAGCCTCTGTCGTATGTACAGCTTTGTTGCATATTCTAAAAGAATCCATGAATTTGTAGGTGTTTCTTCTTAAGGCATGTGTTTTTAGGGGCAGAGCGAGCTGCAAGCAGTGGTTTAATTCTAAGGGCATTAAAGGCTTCTCGGAAACTTTGACAGACTATAAGCCGTATGAGATCAGTAAAGTGATTAAAACAAAAAAGAAAAAACCTAACATTTAATTTAAAAGTAGCCAGTCTTTGCCTTGATGTCAACTTCACACACCCTTGGCATTCTCTCAAGCAGCTTCATGAGAAGCCGCTTTGGATGCTTTTCCAACCAGCTTAAAGAAGTTCCTTACATGCTGAGACCTTTCCGAGTGCTGAAAAAGAGAGACTTCCAAAACTACGTACATGATTTTATAATTTTCATTTTGGAAATAAGTCTACATAGGCATGGTGGACACAGTTTTATCAGTAAAGGTAACGACTTCTCACACATTTAATCTTTACAACAAAATGTCTTTATGATTATGATAATCATTCAGTCAGGTGTGTCTCAACTTCACTAGTAGATGGTGTGGTAGTTGGGTCAAAGCCTAAAACACAGTGCTGGAACCACTATACAAAATAAAATACTGTGGAACATTTTTATTATAATATTATAATATTTACTACAATACTATAAACATTTTCTGCTCAGACCAAACCCAAAGAAATTCTTATGTTAAAAAATGAATACTAAAAAATGAAGGCGATTCCACTGCAAACTGTTAAACCATCTTTAAATAAATGGAGTCTCCTAAACCAGACTTAGAACCTCCTGCTTAAACCATGAACTGCAAACCATATAGGCAGTCTGTGTTACTTTCTGGACAGAGTATCTGAGCCCAAGTAATGTTGACTAGTCTACCAAGCCAATACGCATGTAACTCCCCAGCACACCTGTCCTGGAACTTGTATTGTTTAGTACTACATTTTTGTACTGCTTCTAGGTTTTTGCTAATGTCAATTTATTTTGTGGCCAATGATCTACTTTAAACAGATCTAGTAGAACTGTGATGCTCAATTAACCCAAATCCAGGTGTAAGGCATGCTGGGACAGCAGTGGACGCTCCTGTCTGGTTTCAGGCTGCTTGGGAAATGAAAGCAGGGCCGTGAAAAGATTTCTAACATTTTTAAAGAGGGGGTGATTTATTTCGAGCCGTGCAAATATGTAAAAAAGCATACCACAGCTCCAGAGCTCCATTCCTCAAATGAATCTATTGCTAATATTTTAAGACTCGTTACTCATTCTTCTCTGCCTTGATCCCGATGGCCATATAATCCTTGCAGTATTTTTATGACTGAGGTTATTGGAGAACTCGGCTGGGCTCTCACCATCCCTCAGCACCATGCCATACTGCGCATTCTGCACAAATGTGTTTCAGGTTGATGGATTCTGAGGATGAGGCCCAAACATTTAGAGGCTAAACTAAACTCTCCTGCTCTGACGCACGGCGCCTGCTGACTCCCCTGAGTGCTGCTCTGATGGAGCTCAGCCTAAGTTTGAGCTTCTACTGGACTTTGCGTTGGACTTATCCTTTATAGTACTGTAAATCACCACCCATTGTGTGAGAACATCTCAGAAGGTCAAATATACCTGTGTGAGCTACCTCTTTCATCTACACTCTAAGAAGATTCTTTGAAGAGATGCTATAGAACACTGCTGCCCAACCTTAGAGCAGGACAGGGGGCTGTGGTTATCAACCCTGGTCCTGGAAGCCCCTCTGCTCAGCATGTTATAATGTTTTCAATGCTTCTAACACACCTGTTCCAGGTTAATTAACAAGATGTTGCTGGATTAAAGTGGGTTTGTTAAAGCAGGAAAAACACAAAATGTGTTGGGCAGTCCAGGCTTCCAGTACTGAGGTTGGGAAACGCTGTAATAAAGCAGTCGTCATCAACCCTTGTCCTGGAGATCTATTTTCTGCTATCTTTCTCTCATACTTAACACTAGCTACATCTAATCCAACCAATCAAGGATTTCTGAAAAAATTGTTGGAGCAGGTGTGGCAAACTGTGGTTGGAAGTAGACTGTGTTGGAAAGTAGAGCTGAACCTCACATGACTCCCTACTCTAAAGCGCCCCATAAAGTGTGTCTAACAAAAAAGGCATTCAGATTTAGCCGAGTGTGCACAAATCTGGACATATAGTGCACTATTTAGGTGTAGTAGCCATATGTTTAAGACTCTATAAAGAACTTTACTGGGGCAAAGTAATACCCATTTGAGATTCAGTCTAGATCGCCTGGATCAGTACTGACGACCCTTTTGCATAACGGTTTTTGGCACCTGTATACAAAGGTGAAAAGATATTTCGTACCTCAAAAAGATTGCATGTCTGATATAAAAGCACACTTACTGATAGAGAAGCCGCCAGCAATTGCAAAACAGCAGCAGAAGCTTCTGTCCTATTCAGAGGTCCCACATTCCTATGCTGTAATGACAAACTCATGCCACTAGAGTGTGTGTTCCTGTTAGCTGTGCACAGCACCTTCAGTCCATCAACACAGTGCCAATCTGCTCTAACAGTCATTTTGAATGAAGCATCTTGCTCCCCCTGTACCGCTCTTCAAGGCTTCAAGGAAACACACAGTCATGACATTAGATTATTTACGCCTTTTAAAAAACACAAACTTTAATTCAAAACATTGCAGCAGCGTGTCCAGTTGATCTCATGGTTGACCTAAATACAGGATGAAATGCAAAGAATATATTTGCCTGCAATTGTTTTACATGGAGGTGTATTTCATTTGCTTTTCCTTACATTCATTTGTAGGAGAGGCACTAAAACACCAGAAGCCATGGATGCTTGAGGCACTTCCAGAACAGATGATTCATAAGTCTGTTCTGCACACGAGAGATGAAATACTAGTCATACCACATTGCCTAAGGGATGTACTCATCTGGTTAAGGAGAAATCTGCAGTTTTTTCTCACAGTTCGGTCACTGCAATGTAAACAAAGTCATCATTGTTTTGGTTCCTTGTCCAGAAAGTTACTGAATTTTTCATAGCAGTAGAAATAGGTACCAGCGATCACAATTCCCACAATTGTTTTAATTTGATTTACTGTCTACAACAAGCAATGAGTCTACACATGTCCCCTGAGTTTCTATACATCAATCTGCCACAACATTAAAACCACTGACAGGTGAAGTGAATAACACTGATTATCTCATTACAATGGAAGGGCAGTATAGCAGAAATATTAGACAGCAAATGAACAGTCAGTTCTTGAAGTTGATGCCACAGAAGTGGGAAAAATGTGATGGCTAGATGGCTAATTTAGAACATCTCCAAAATGGTAGGTTTCATGGGGGCTCCTGGAATGCAGTGGCCAGAGTCTACCAAAAGTGGTCCAAGAAACGATAACTGGTAAACCAGTCAATGTCATGGCCACCCAAGTTTCACTGACGCATGGGGGGAGCAAAGGTGGTGGTCACTTACCTGGTGCAGAGATGGCAGTGTGTTGCTCAAGGCAGTGGGAAACCATTGGGAAACCTGGCATCCATGCAGATGCATTTTTGACACAGACTATCTACCTAAAAATCTATCTAAAAAAGACCAAATATGCCCCTAATGGTAACAGCACTCCTTAATGGCGGTGTCCTCTTTCAGCAAGGTAATGCGTTCTCCCACACTGCAAAAGACTCAGGAATGGCAGAGAGTTCAACATGGCAGAGAGTTCAAGGTGTTTACTTGACTTTCAAATTCCCCAGATCTCAATTTGATGGAGCACCTATGAGACATGCTGGATAAAATAGACCGATCCATACAGGCCTTGAAGCACTTACGGGACCGCAGCACACCTTCACAAGTCTTGAGGAGTTCATGCTTTAACAGGTCAGAGCGTTTGGGGCACGAGCGGGACGAGCGGGTGGTTTTAATGTTATGGCCCGTTGGTGTTTATCCAATATGTTAATAACCTGTTCTCAAGCACTTTCTCTATCTTGTTCGATAAGATGCTTCATTAAACATAAATACAAAAAACTGAATCTTTATCAAACACAGTCTTTATTAAATCTTTACGCTGTCCTATAGCAGGACAGAGGACACTTCAGAATGAGCATCTGAAGGGCAAGCACTTCAAAACATCATGACTTAACACATGTGCTTTGTGAATCAGTAAGGACACTATAAATATTAAATATGCTGTCTTTTTTTTTTTTTACTTTTTTAAACATGCAGTTCTTTGAGGTTACCTTTGGTTGACTGCCCTCACTGTATCTGGTTCACAGAACAGTAATTTATTTTGGAGGTGAGCTCATGTCAGATCTTCCCTTTTCTATTACCTCTCCTAACGAAAGCCTTGTGATATACGTAATGCCGGTTTAACAGAGGTACAATATATTCCTCTTTTGATCATTTTTCCAGTTAAAGCCTGACTTATTAATGTCATGATTCAATACGTTGTTTATGAACCAACTATGCCAACTAGCATATTCAGCCATTTTAAAATGATCCCCTAATTCTGAAGATTCATTCGTTACTAATAAAAACAGTGCACGGTTGTTTCTCTTACTTTGTTCAACTCCATATTGATGTTATAAGCATGTACGATCACGTGCTTCTGCACTGGTTAGTAATCACTACCGTCAACTTCAAATGAATAGTACGTGACAGTATGTTTGTGAAATAGTCCATTTCGTGTGCACTTTCATATTTATCGATGAACTTACCCTGAACTGCTGCAGGACATACATCGTTCGTGTACATAGAACATTTGGGGGTTTTCTTTTACTTTCTTGAATCGTTTTTTTTTTTCGTTTCCAAATGTGTTTTTGTGTGCGTTTGCTCAAATGAAAACTACTCTATTTCTTAAATTTAACCATTTATTATTTCAGTGTATTGACTGAACCCATAAATGTTTTGGCGTTGCAAGAGTCTAAACATTTCGGTGTAAATGAATAAGTGGATCTCTCAGCCTCTCGCTCTCTCCCTCTCTTTTCTACACTGTCTCTTTCTCCCTCCCTCTCTTTCACATTCTCTCTCTCTGTCTCTGCGTCTCTCTCTCCTTCTCTCTCTTACACTCTATATCTCTCCCTTTCTCTGTATTTGACACTCTTTCCCTCTCTTTTACTCTCTCTCTCTTACTTTCTCTCTCTCCCTCTCTTTTACGCTCTCTCCACCTCTCCCTCTCTCTTACATTCTCTCTCCCTCTCTCTCTTTTACTCTCTCTATCTCTCCCTCTCTTTTACTCTCCCTCTCTCGTTTACTCTCTCTCTCTCGCTCTCGTTTAATCTCTCTCTCTCTATCTCTCTTACACACTCTCTCTCTTTTACTCTCTCTCTTTCTCTCTCTCTCTCTCCGTCACGTGGTTGGAGCGCGATGAGCGGCAGCGCGAGATCAGACGCGGTTCATGGTGGAGCTGGATCCTCATTAACAACTTAAACTGCACTTTTATTAAGAGACCCTGGCGACCCGTGTAGCGCTGCTCTCCTCCACACTGCTGGGGGCTCGTCGCTTGTGTGTGCCTGTCGATAAAAAGTGGCCCACCCACTGTGAGTAACTGCTCCTACAGTGAGTAACGAGTCTGTCAGAGAGAGAGAGAGAGTGGAGTAGGAATGGATGACAGGAGAACGATGTCTGTGGTTTCGGTTCCGACTGAACGGTCCGGTTAGGATAAATGTCAGTGAGGGAGGGACACACTTAACCCACTTTCCCCTCGTCCGTGCCGTTTAGTTCCTGCTTTTTAATTCGTCAACCAGTTGCTCACAGTCGTTATATGTGTCCGTTATTTTCAGCTCTCGGCTCTGTTACGATGACATAACCGAAGTCGCACGATATGACTCGGCTTTTCCCGTAAAAGCTCCGTAAACTCTGTTCTCCTTCGTTTCTCGGGTCAGTCTCCAGAAGCCGTCACCAGCACCTCGTGTGTGTGTGTGTGCGTGTGTTCCCGCTCGCCTGACGCGCGCGCTCCTCTCTTGCGCAGCAGCAGCACGCGGAGGAGCAACAGCTTTCTGTCCTCCTCTTTTCACTAGCAGAGGGAGGGAAAGAGAGACCTACGTTAATGTGGGGTGATGATGCCCCCCTCCCCATACTCTCCTCTCTTCTCTCTCTTCTCTTCCCTCCTCCTCCTTCCCTCCGAACGCCCGATTTCTACCCCTGGGATGGTGTCACTTCTTCACAACTCCTGCTCAGAAGCGGCACGCGCGCATCGCTCGCGCTTCGGTCAGCAAGTGAGTGCTGAAGGCAACCTGTAGTGTTCTGATCTAATAGAGAGGCAATTAAAAAAACAGAGTTTAGGGAAACGCGTAAAGACGCATTTGGAGATTGAAGCTCCAGAGATTAAAAAAAAAAACAACAACAACAACTACTTCTGTGGTATATGCGCGCGCTTTCGGTCCGTAAAGCGCGTGTCCCACTGCCCCCACCACTGGGGGTGATGCCATGCCCCGCGGGCACGGCGCAGACGAGGGCGCCTCCGGCCTCTGGATGAAAGCGTCCCCGGGGCGCCGCGTGGAGAACCTGCGCCTGAAGGATGTGGAGGCGGCGCGCGGGGCCATGAACAGCACGGTCCGGCCGGTGGACGGAGGAGAGGAGCTGAGGAGCAGGACGCAGGGCGCGCGCCTCAGCCTGCTGGGTAAACCCCTGGCCTACAGCGCACAGAGCGGCCGCCGGAACGCGCGCTACAGGAAACTGCAGAACTACCTGTACAACGTGCTGGAGAGGCCACGAGCATGGGCCTTCGTCTACCACGCGTTCGTGTGAGTGCAACTTTTATTTCAGTCAATTACACGCCCCCCATTACATTCATTCATTCATTTTCATTCATTTGAACTCTGCTCACCCGTTGGCACCTGTTGAGGCCGACAAGTTCACAGCAAATCCCCAAAGTTGGTGTGGTGACTTCTGCAGTGTTGAAACGACCAGTGCAGCACTGAACAGACACCTGCAGAGCGCAAAGAAAGCCTGCCTTAGCAGTAAAGTGAAAATGTGACTGGACCTGTGCTTCCAGGTGACCTCAGTGATTGAAATTTTGGCCAGACACCTTCAAAGCACCTGATTAAACTATAACAAGGGTACATATGGAAACTCGGAGGCATTTGCGATATCTAATATTTTTCATGCACACATCTGTCCGTACTGGACATTTATAAAAGGTGAGTGAATCTACCTTTATTAGCTTCATGGCGAGTTAGAACATCCATTTCTGTAGACTTGCAGTAAAACGAATAAAGACGTTTTATCAGCGTGGCCTAATATTGCCACAATGTACTGCTCTTCTGGAGTACAGTATTGAAGTTCACTGAAGTATTGCTCAAATCTAAACATCAGTCTGATGCTGACTGATTTGAAAGAAAATTGCTGATTGGATATGAAGTGAATATTGTAGTAGATCTTTCAACACTGTAGTGGTTCACTCAACATTTCAGGTTTTGCTGTGTTGATTTTTGCACATTATGTATAAAAGATGTATGACTATGCTGTTTATTTACAGGTTTTTTAGTTCTGAAGTTTTGTGCCCTAAACAAAATTCACAGCGCTATCCCTGGTCTAGACAAAACGCTTTACGTGTTTGTTTAAATGCGTCTTGACCCAGACAAACTCTATATATCTGTTATTCTGGTATGGGGATGTTATTACTGTACGTTTCTTTTTTTTTTTTAATACTATGTGACATTTGTGTGTATTATATTGTATCCACTTTACAACATATCAGCAGTACATTGGTGAAGCTTTGTAAGCCAGCTGTGATTCTTGTTTGCTGTGTGTGAATGCGTGTGTGGGAAAGAGACAGAGAGGGAGTTTGGCCTTCATAATAATAAATGCACATGCTGGATTGCCTCACTTCAACAGCCGGCGGCTGTGATAGAAAGTGCAGTCAGCTTTTTCTAGACTCATCAAACATAAATCATAGAATCGAGAGTCCAAATGCACAAATGTTGCATATGTTTGTGGGAGGAATTGTTTTGCATATCACTGTAGCCTCTCATAATTTTGAACACTTTTGAAGAGTCTTTGTATGTGAGTTTGGTTGTAAGGAATGCATTAGTAATCAGGTGTTAAATCAGCCTTAAGTGTCTTAGTCTGTTCAGCAGCTTTAGAAGTAACCGTACAGTCATGTCTGCATTAAGACATTTAAGATGCTCAAACCTCTAGAAAAACAGCAATATCTCCGTATTCTCAGGGTTGAATTATCGCCTAAAGCGTTCTCCTAAGTCCAACCGGACATAAATTAAAGCCGACGTCTTTGAACATGGCAGCTTTTGTTGTGAAGTGAAAGAAAGCGTTCTTTTGCTCCTTCTTCCACTAGAAAAAAGAGTTTTGACTTTCTGCAAGCCTCCTTTAAGATATTTCTTTAAACTGTTAGGAGGGAGGGAGAGGAGCTGTTGCTCGGATGGTATAATTGGGCCACTCAGAGGGGCTGCAAGGCAGGATGTTGTTGTTTTATTTGTGCAGACGGCACAGCTGAGGTCATAGGGGTTAAGTTGTTACATCTGTACAGAGCACAATATCCCACACCAGTTAGAAACTCTAAGACCATCCTATTTTTTTTTTACCAGACATTTAAGTCATCAATCAACAAAGAATGGCTGATTTCTTAGTACTGCAATAAGAAAATGACAGAATACACAAGTGATTCTCCAGCACAAGTGATTCTCTGCATTGTGTGTCAAACGTATCATTTTCCTTGAAGTGTTTTAATTGTGATTGAAACAAAGCACTGAGGCAATCTTTAAAAAAGAGAGATAAGGAATTCATTCGTCATTATAATTTCATTTTAATAGCATTGCTACTTAAGCCTGATCAGCCTAAGATCTTGCAAGGGTTTGAGGCAGTTCTTTTAATAAGTCTGAATGATGCACACAGAGAGAAACCAATTAGAAACCACTGATACTGTTCATATGTGACATGTCTTAGCTTCAGGGTTTCTCCCATCAGTTTACAACCCCACATTTAATAGTCTAGTGTAGTTAATTCATTGTGAATGTGTATATATTTGTTGTTCGTTTGATTGCCTTGCTCTAAGCTTAGTCAGTTTTTAGCTAAGAGATAACTTAACTGAGGGCTGCGTTTGTGAAGAGGCCACAAATTGAGCTGCGTATCTGACTTCAGAGTCCCTAGATAAAAGAGCAGACTGAATAAAATGATAGAATATGGGTACTACATTTGGTGAGTTTTTAATTTATAGCTCTTTTAAGTCTGTTCTGCAAGACACTTTGAAGATAAAACAAACAAATCCACTGGTTAGATTTAAATGATTTTTTTCCCCATAAAAATAACTATTTCATACTAAGTGCAAGAACACTTATTTTTATAGATGCAGTTAAGTCATACACTGTAGACTTAAGTCACTGGATAAATAAAAAAGTTGGGCCTGAGCAGAAACATGTGATGAAAATATTACCCTTTTCTGACAGGACTTTTGGTCATAATGATCCTGAGTAGATACTGTGAGTTTTTATAAGACTAAGAATGTGTTCAAGGATATGTTCTGCCGGAAGTTCTATTTAGAAAATTTCCACTATAGGTATGCCTATTAACATATGTGGTTGCAAAGCTTGGCATAGAGACACTATTACTAGAAAAAATGTGGTATTGATTTGATGAGCAAGCCTGTAAAAGCAGTCATATTAGTTATAAGCACAAAGCACAAAGCAGTTTTCTTGATTTTTTGTGTGAGGTTCATCTCCATATTGTGCCACGTCAGGCTAGACACTGTACACCTGGCAGCTATCCTAATGCGTGTATATTTAAAGTTTCACATTGTCACCATCTGCTTTGTATGTTTACTATGCACTTTTGTTTTGTTGAATTGTCTTTATGGTCCTCACACAGAATTTAAGACATTGCTTGTCTTTCCGATGCTAAAACTGCTCTAACACCATTCAGCATGTGCTCCTCTAAAGCAGTTCCCCCAAATAGATAACTATGTGAAAGAAGTGTGGACTGCTCCGATGAACTGAAACTAACCAGACCAGACTAACATTATCATGTGAATCCTGGGTCAACATGTTAGCATGGAAAATTTATTAGCGTTCATTTGCTCCCTGATATCAAAAGAATTCTTCAGTAACCATTAATATAATTCACTATAGTTCGCTGACCCCAGCAAGTGTTTTTACATTTCATCAAAGCCCAGACATTCATCTCTGCACTACTGCAGCTGAGCACATTTTCCCAAGGTTAAATCTGCCTCGTCCCACTGCCATTTCTCCTCCCCATTAACTACACCTGACTCACATGCAAAAACAAGGCAATGTTTTGCTAATTTGGTTGTGATGTGCACAAGAATTTCCTTAATTAAAACTAAATGTCTCCTCATCAGTGCGAACGTCTACAACCACTGGCTGCACTGAACCAACAGTGTTACACAGTGTTATTCAGACAAGTGTGTGTAACTTTTGATACAGATACAATGGGTTTTTTTTTATTTAAAAATGTATTGCTTTTAACTGAATAATTTAAGTTAAGCTGTTCATCTAAAAGAATGCTCTCATTCTGATTACAGACTACTGTATTGTGGTTAGAGTACTCTAACACTCTACTACACCACAGGAGGACATACATAGCTAACAAAATGAATACAATGTGTGAGTGTGCTATTTCAGGTTAGATGTGTTACAGAATGAGACCAGATTCTTTTTTTTCTCCAAAATCTGATCCAGCTCTTTCTGCTGCTATCAGCCTGATATCAGATCAAGGGGAATATCTGTGCCGTCTTGACAAAAAGGCAATACTGGTTTCATAGTGAAATCTGTGCATCGTCACACCCACATTCATACGGAAGCTATTTTAAATGTTGTATGCTACTTCTTTAACAGGTCATTAACAGGTCTCTCCTTTTTAATGAACCCCCAATGACGGGAACAAGATGACTCCTCAACAGCTTTGTCCCTAAAATCAGTAATATGCATTAATTAAAGATCTTGCAAGTGAGCACAGTTACAGGTGATGCCACTGTGGTCTGTGTTTGCGTACAATTGCCATAAAGAGAAGAATAGTTCACTGTGGTTGCATTTATCGGAACTGGGGTAAAAGTTCAGTAAGTTGCCCATTCAGCGTTCTTATCTGTGTGCCACTTTTGTGGGTAGGAGAACTGGATATTCTCTTTGGATCGCTTTAACTGAGGTAATACTGAGCTTCTAAGAGTGATTTGTGCCGTGTCCTGCTCCAGTGGCTTTTATATTGTAACTGAATATTCTGGGTCCCCACCTGTAATAGCCTCTTGCCTTAGTTGCTGCACAGAAAGAAAGAAAGGGTCTCTTGTTCTCGTTGCATTCAGGAAAGTGCTCCAGTTACTACCGAGCCAGGCAGCTAGGTAGTTTGTGTTCCACACAGGAATCACCAAATGAATTGTAGATATTTGTGAAGTGTAGACATTTTTGTCTCTTGTGATATTGGCTCTGATACTGAAAGCCACATAAATAGTGTTTCTGCTGAACTGTTTATCTGTGTTCAATTAATGTTGACATTAATTGACATAATTTATCTTAATATAATTTACGATTGCAGAGCATGTCTTTATTAGAAAAGAAGAGAATGATGCAGTTATTCATCCATCTATTTGTTTATGGATTGCAATATAAGAAAGTATAAAACAGGCAGCATGGTTATTGCATACAATTATGAACACTGGAAACAAAGCTGTTATTTGTTTTGCTTAGTTTTGGGCTGTTACCTACAGTAGATGTTTTTATTTGGTTAAGTGAAATTGATTTAAGACTTAGTAGGATATTAAGTTAATAATAACCATTAGGCATGTAAATGTCTGATACATCTCTCATTAAGTCATCAAACATGGTCGATCAAACTGCTTAGAAAGATTTTTTTTTCAACATCCATTTCATCCTGATGTAGACAGATTATCTGAATCTGTGTGATATATCTGACTTTTCTAAAATACATAAAGATTAAAAACCATTCACAAAACAAGCCAATTAGAAACTGATGTAATAAAACATGAAGATGATATAGTAGACACCAAAAGATGAGTAATATTATTAGTATAAAATTTTATAACATTATATATTATAGCAACTGTATTTTCTTATGGTAGTGTTCCAGCGTGTGTAAATCCGTGTGTGGGTTAGAGCACAAGTGAAAGTCGCAAATATCAAGCTCTGCATTTCTATTGACTGGAGAGCAAATATACAGGGGAAAGAAACAGGATCCTAACGTAAAACATGAAATGCATCAGTGTTGACGTTCAAGAGCAAAGATAACATTTTTTGTGGATCGGTACATCTGGTAGAATTATGTAAATGACAGTAGGACAGGGGTCTGTGGATTCAGGAACAATGTTGTTGATGTGAAATGTC
>JBBIGA010000146.1:17935314-17945402 GCA_037576975.1 Alestes dentex
CATCTGGTAGAATTATGTAAATGACAGTAGGACAGGGGTCTGTGGATTCAGGAACAATGTTGTTGATGTGAAATGTCACCAGGCTTTCAAGCACTTCATAACTAACACTCTATAGCAGTCATTTAACCGTGACATTTTGTCTTTTTTTGGCAGAGGCACAATGGTGGTCTCGTACCCAGTCTGCTGGCTGAGTGTGGTTGGGTATAAGATCTGAAGAAAGCTTGCGCTTTTACTGATTATTAATGTGCTGGTGTTTGATGGCGAGGCTCATGGACACGTTGGGCACTTTGATGTGATGATTACTTTGACTTTAACCAGTCCAGTTTCTTTCCTTCTTGATGGTTCCCACCACTATCATAGTCAAAACATGTCTCACGAAATAAAACGCAAGCTGTTACTGCTCACGCTTAAAAGGTGTATGGAAACCCGACATTGGCTCTGTCTCAATGGAAAAAAGGTCTCAGACAAACTCAAACAAATTACTGATCGTCAAAAAGTGCAAAGAGAAGGCAATAAACAGGATGTCATGCCTGTGCTCCTGGGGGAGTATGAATGGCGGAAGGAAAAGCTTTTGAAATGGACACTGTTTGATCATCTCAGAGGCACCTGAAACTAGACAGAGCTGAAAGCCCCTGGGCAGGGCAGCACTATTCTCTGCCAGCCCCCAAGAGAATAAGCAGCATGGAATAAAAACTTTCAGAGCTCTTTCTTTCCTGTCAGCGCCATCACCAGCGTATCATCACTGTCATATTGAAACCTGGAACATGGAAAATTTATTTTTCATTTTATACCTTATTTATGAACACCATCTGCCCCTTACATTATGTGATCATTTAATGATGAGTGGGCAGATGGTCCTAAAAAAATCAAATGAGCTCCTGTTACTTAAAGAGTTAAGAACATCGTTCATGTGAAGTTACCATTTCCCTATAAAGTTTTGTTCCAACCGTGAAGATATGATATACTACACAACTATAAATATAGTATTGTGTGATTTCCATTGATTCGCTCCTTCAAAAGAAAGAAACATTAGTATTCTGACATAGTTTCTGTCTCTGTTCATCATTATTGATTAGTTATCTTTGTGCGTTCCAGGAGCTAGCTAAAGATGGAGCATACATTCTGATCAGGATTGGCATTTGGTTTAATAGCAGGTAGATTATTAGCCAATAACGTTTGCTCACAGCAATAATATTGTATTATCTCGCCTTTAATCATTTGTCACGAAATGAGTGGTAAATCGATTGGAATCTTGTCCTTCTGTGCTGGGGCTGTGGGATCCTCTATGGGTCTGATTTAATCATGCTGACTGGATGCTGAGTAGTCAAGGGGACGGAAGTAGTAGATGTTTTATCAGCGCTAGTCATGGAGAAAGTCTTTCTTATTGAGTGGAATCTGATTCATGGAAGCACAATTTTTCGCTCAATAGATCATGTCCAGATGCAGGTCTTGCAGCCGAGGCATAACAAAGGATTTCCTTGCTTAGCAGCAGTCAAACGGATGGCAAGCAGGAGGAGTATCACCCTTCTAGTCCTTCGGAGGGGTTACCCATTCATTCTCATTCAGCATGGAGTTTCCCTAATGCAGTTATAAAGCAGTTTTTCTACGGTACAGTGTGTGGATTTTGTGCTGGTTGCACATTTACACACATGCTGCATCGATCACTTCATGCTCATGTTGCAATTAGTCATGTAGGTTTCTCTTTAACAGCATTACTGATTCATCACTGTTTCGCCTCCCACACAGATTAGCATAAAAGATCTCATTTGGCTTTCTGCTTTTACCTCGTTTTCCGGGGATGACGGCAAACCTTGCAGGAGCAAAGATTCAGTGCAATTGAACTCAGATGAAATGCATATTTGGACACCATTCACCTCTCCTTGTGGAGCTAAAGGTGTGAGGTTTGGTCACTGGCTGCCCAAGGCTGGGAGTTTAAAGTGATGATTCATCTCAGAAATTAACTCATTCTCTCTCCCCTCTCTCTCTCCCTCTCTCCACTCCCCACCAACTCTTTTTGTTTTTTCTTTGTTTTATTTCCCAGACCTCCCAGATATGTTAGTTTTCAGTATCTTTTTTCTCTCTTTCTGTTGCTGATAATAGGGTAAATGTTCTTTTGTCCAGAGTTTTTTTTTTTTTTGTTGAACTATTGACAACAACAAAAAAAATAGATTCTTTAGAAGTTATTTGCTTGGATGTGGAGGCAAAAAATCAATTGGTTTGGAGCCTTTGCATCTTGTAAATATTTAAACTTTAAACTCTTTAAACTCCAGAAATGTACACTGCTGTTCATGAGAGAATCATCGACTGACAGGTTACTTTTCGTCAACTAAAAGCAGTCCTTCTATGGCATCTTTTCATTTTTGGTGCCTTTAATTTTTAGAGTGCAGTTGGGTGCATTGACTTACTTTAAACCATCTCTGCTAAGACTCATTGTCTCTTCCCATAATTTAATTAATCAAAATTGTTCTGTGCGATAACTGCTGTTTACTATCCAAGGAAATGCACATGTGGCATATTTTCTGACTGATTCACTTGGATTACAGCTCAGATTCAGTGTTTAAATAGTCTCCTGCCCTTAACTCTCCCTAGCAAGCTGAGAAGTATGATGAGTTTCATGGTTTCTCGAATGTGTCACAAAGTTTTTTATTGCCGTTTCAAGATTGTGCTTTTGTTGTGGTGACTTGTACGCCCTTTGATGTGCGGCAACGAAGGAATCTTTGCACATGTGCCGGCTGCTAATGAAATATATTTAACCCTGCTAACTTTTCCATTTGTCATCGGGCTCGGCTTATACAAGCTGAATTATTGTTTGTGTTACTTTTCATATCATGGCTGTTGAAGTGTAACATTTGAAGCAACTGTTACGAATATTGTATATTGGAAGCAACTGTTACGAATATTGGATAAAAAAAATTCTCAAAGTCTTACTAAAATATGTCCCTTAAAACACTGTTGTGTACTGCATACCATAGAAACTCCTTTTTTCTACTGTTGAGAAGTTTTAGTGATTTTACATATCTGATGATTGTCTGTCTCTCAACCTCACTGCATTGTTTTCCAGTGTTGGAATGATAAATCTATCACGCACTTTCTGAACAACTCCATTCATGCATAATTACAAAACCTCAATGTTTGGAGAAGAAAGCAAACCTCTCGTCCTTATATGCAGCTATGTCGTTAGATTAATGTGGGGACAATTTTTAGACAAATGTAAAGATACATTTAGGCTAATGAGTTTCCTTTAAGAACAGCCATAACTCATGAGGCATTCCCTGATTCTCTCTCCACTTTGATAGCTCCTTGTTTAAACTCTGCAGGAGATTGAACTGGGCACTCTGTGTTTGCTCAGTGAATTCCCCCTCCAAATTACGAATGAGCCATAGCAATATGCCTTTTGCTGCAGTCTCTATTGCACCATCATGGCTCTCACTTGGCCACTTGACTTGACTTGACTTTCACTCACTCACTCACTCATTACTCACTCACACATTACTTTTCTGTACTGTAAAAAAGTGAGGCTATTGGAAGGTACTGGCTCCAAAAAATGCTCAGTTGTCTGTGGTAATGCCTCAGTAGAAAGCTGTAATATTCCTCTGAAAACCAGCACAGATTAATTTGAGATTTCACTATGCAAAGTTTCTGTGATGCAATATTTCTCCAAATATGTAATATACTCCACTAGACCCCTCTGACCCCTCTGTACAAAGCCAAATACTGGCCGTGTAAGAAGTTATTCCGCTCTCTCATGCCACTCAGTTTATTTGGGTAAAACTAGATGATTATCTAATTTTATGGCTGTGACTTTATTGGTAATACTGCTGTCTAAAAAAATCATGGCTACCATATCCAGAATATTGTTGAATTTCACAGTTCTTCGGTGTTGTTTTTCCATTGTGGTAAAAATACATTGAATCTCAATATACTATCGATATGCTTTAGAGTGATTCAGACTAAACACAACTTATGTATCTGCCTGGTAGTCCTGGTTTTATAACTGTGAATTTATTACTAATATTCCTGTCTGAAAATCAGGGCTACCAGGTATATACAGTAAATATAAGTTTATAAGTTAATATAAGTTATATTTCCCTCTAAATAATCTGAATCACTCTATAGCATATAGATAGTATAATAAGACTAAATGTATTGTTACACGATAGTGATTTAATATTAAACACATGGCAATTTTCTGAACATAGTTATAAACAGTTATACATATATGTGATCTTCACTGAATGTTTTAATAAAGAAAGTCTGTTTTTTTGCTATTAGAGCTGTAATTGAGAAGTGTTGTTCTGATATTGGCTCTTAAATAGAGTATCACTAACAGCAATAGAGAATACCATTATGTCTAAATAAAAATGTAAGGAGTAAGTCTTCTTACTCTTGGAAATTTACTTGAGGAGTGTTGCACGGATATCAGTGCTGAAATGCATACTGGTTATGGCAATAAAGAATTCCAGTGTCTAGAAGCAGCTGCTAATGAATATGCACCACTGAGCGACACATGCATTTACAACAGTAGATCAAATCTTAATCAGACTGAGTTGTGAATTAGTAAAAATACTTGAGACAAAATCTGTAATGCATGACCATCAAGGATTTCATCACGTTAAGTTTGTGTTGCATTGTGCAGAAATTTGTCAGACATTGCTGAAAAAAGAAAAAGGCTTGCAGTAAGCAAAACAAATTGTGACACTGCCCGATCTTTACCAGTCATGCCTTTTTACAATTGTCCCCGCACCAGATTAGTGTTGTATCAGATCTGCTCTAACATAATCAGAGAAATGCACCTTCTATGAATATTCCTTTAAGCAGTTCTTAATGCAAAAACAGTAGCAACTGTATTTTTTTAATCACATAAAATGAGGCTAATTTCCACAAGTGCTTTTCCATGTTATGGTACCTTCAAGCTAACGGATTTCCTTCCCTAGTTTAATGCTAAGTAGTGTTTTAGTGTTTTTTGATTTAGCATGAGGGCAGGTCTATGGCTAAATATCAAATAGATCCCTAAACCCTATAATAATGTACTGCGTAGGTCATGAAAATGTTAAATGTAAAATCTCCTTGACTTTGAGGAACACCAGGAGCTGATAATGTTAGAACTGATAGTCTCACACTACAGCAGCCAAATGAAATTAGTTCTTATTTGCGAATGTGAATAGTTAACCCTGCTGAATTCCTAACCTGATAAGCTGGAACCGTAAAGTAAGTGAAAGTAAAACAGTAAAACTCCCTCCTCAGTCCTGCCTCTTCTCTGGGTTCAGTTCACAGACCCTGACAGCCTGAAACTCACTAAGCTTCTCTTTTAGTGCTGTGGCTCTGAGTTCAAGATGTTTTGAAATAACAGATATAAACCAGCCACTCAGATCAGCTGTTCATGGCAGCATTCATTGTGCATGTGGTATTCAAAGCAGTTTTAGAAATTAATTAATGTCTCAATATGCAGCTAAATTTGAACTCATGAATAATCAGCAACCATAGTGTCTGAAATGACTGACCAAGATCCACCTGACATTAAACAAATAAACATATTCTGTTGGTTTATGTTCCCAAATTGGACCTCAGCTCAAGGTTCATGGCTTAGTGAGAGTCCAGTGATGATAATGAACCCTAAATTACTGTTCAAATTAACCGCATCCCAGGAAAGTAGCCAGAGGACAAACTGGTTTGACAAAACATAGCAGCTGTTTGTTTAAATAACAAGCCTATCTTGTTTGTGTGTATGTGTGTGTGTGTGTGTGTGTGTGTGTGTGTGTGTGTGTTTGTTTGCACATCTTTTTTGCTTGTTGTTGTTGATACTGCTAAATGTAAAATCAGTGCAGTATGAAATCCTGTATGAAGAAACCAGAGGGCAAGAGGGACACGCGCCTTTGCAATTCATTCATGGTTTATGCTTTCAACACCAACATATTTCATCCTATTACCAGTTTACAATATTCCAGTTTTCTCTGATTCTGGTGCTTAAACATGCTTGCTGTACCACAGCTTTGAATACAGACAAAATTATGTTTTGGATTTGTTGAATTTATGTTTGTTTGGTCTCTGGTGAGGATTGTGAAATAGAATTATTGTCTTTGGCAGTTTGCATAAGATGGAAAACCAAGCGTCATAATAGGTTTTATTGTAGAATTAAGATTTTTATGAGAGATTTATATAAAGCTTTTATTTACTCATAATCCCTGAAGTATGAGGCACTCCATATCTGCTTTCTGCATCTCACTCTGACTGGGCACTCAGTATTAGGCTGCTGGAGTTTCACATTCCTGCTCCTGTTTGTGTTGGGCCACTGTATAAGGATCTGAGAGGAGCTCAGTCTTATTTGTGCTTCCCAGTACGACGAATGGACCACCCAGTCCACAAAAACGTGATTTCAGATGAGTCCACAACCTAGACATCAATTCCAGCCATTATCCCAGAACCGTCTTCACCCCCCAATCCTAGCACCATTCCCACTCCCAATCCCACTCCCAACCCTATCCTTAATCCTATCTCCAATCATAGGCTCAATTCCAGTCCCACCATCAGTCCCAGTACCAACACAAGTCCCAATCCCAACTCTAATCCTAATCCCAACCCCAGCTGCAACCTCAAACTCACCCCCAATTTCAATGCCAATCCTATTCCTTTCTTATCCTCAGCTCCATTCTCAACCCCAATCCCAGCACAAATCTTTTTCCCTGGTCTCCGTCAGAATAGGTTAGATATTGGAAGTCTGGCTTGAGTCCACCACAGCAGCTGGATCAGTGACTACTGTCCTTTTTAAACACTCATAAAGTGACAAAGTGTCTTCATGAAGCGCCTGTGATGAGCTCAATGGCACATTCCGTCCTGCTGCCACTGTCCTTGTAAAGTAAAAGAAGCAATGTCTCGCCAAGATCAGATGCGCAACTTTGTCTCTGAAAGGGCACTGTATACTTAAGCGTGTGGGAATCGCACATTAAAGAGAAAAGGAAAGGCATAGTGCTTAAAAGAGCAGAGGAAACATTAAGCCATTAATGGAGGCACCTGAGATCAGATAAAAGCCAGAGCGAGCGGTAGAGGAGGGGGTGTGAGGGCCTGAATTGGGGCTGCTTGGCAATGAGCAGTCACAGGACACCAGCAGTGACCCAGGCAGTGCCCCTGCAGGCCTAAAGACAATCTCCAGCTGCTGGTGGCTTTGGCCACATGTTTTGGCTCTCTCTGCACTGCAGGGAAACAGTGACAGGGATAGTGGAGTACAAGAGAGTGGGACACCACACACACTTTGTCTTGCCAAATCAGAGGTTAAGCTCAGTGAAGACAGCAATTTTCCAGGCAAGCTGTGTTATGAGCAGGGATTTGAGCCTTGTGTTATTTGTTGCCTTTGTAATATTGAATCTTTGACCAGGGCCAGCACAAATAATTATACAATTATCTTTTAATAGGTTTTATATGATTTATTGGACTAATAAACCCAGTTCTTTTTTAAGTTTATTTTGTGAACATTAAATTAAACAAACAAATCAAATACCATGGTACATAATATTTTATATGTTTGTCATATTGTCCACTCTTACTCCATATCACTTCCCTCTGCGTCTCTGTCTTGAGCAATTTGTAAAGATAGCGTTGACAGAATTATGAATAGCCTGTGTGCTTGCATGTGTGATGATTGACTTTTTTAAATTAATTATTTGCATATTTTGAAGAGTGTGTGTTCTTTTCTTGTGCTCCAGTGTATCTAGGCTCTGGGGGACTCTAATGTAATAATAAGTATAATAATAAATTACAGATGACTGTTTTCTTGCAGTGTGAGTGTGTGGGGGCCGTTCAGGCCACCTGCTTTGTAATGCTGGGTGAGATTGGCGAAGGGCAGGTGGACCAGCCATTCTGAGGTAGAGCACAGACATGCACCTTCAAAATCGGACCACTGACTCCCACTCTCACATCCGGTGAAAGAAGTTTCTGTTACAACCACAAACAACCTTACATACTGTCAGCAACAGCAATGTCACTGAATTAACTGTGTATACACAATATTCAGAAGTGTCTCCCTTAATAGCAGACACACCAGATCCAGTGATAAAAACTTAGCTGTTACTGTCAAGTTAAAAGCTGACTGTGATTCTGATCGTTCTCTCTGTTCTCTCAGCCCTGGTGAAGTGGGAAAACGATGTCTTGCTGTGACACTATTCCTACTTCTGTAGTCGAACATTGTAAACTGATTGGTAATGTGAAACAGTGCTGCTCTTTTCTGATCAGCACATCTGGTGGTGTTCCAGCTTCACTTTTGGTCTAATGGAAACACATCAGGGACCAAACTCTCAGCAGCATATCATCTCTGCTTCGCCAACAGGTTTTTATTACTTTTTATTACTCCATTTGCCTGTTCTGACATATCATTCCACAAGAATGTAGTTTTTATTTCTGTGATTATTTTTGGTGTCCCACAGAGCATTTCAACAATGTATGACAGAGAAAATGTAGCTTAAGGAGAGCAGGTAGATTTTGTGAGCAGTTTTATAACTCTCACTAGAATAAACAGTTGAGTGATTGTTTGCTTGTGTAGTTAAGGAACAGTGGGTGGGCTTATTTTATTAGGCACCTGCCAGGCACCTTCAGTTCACACATTCCGAGTATGTCTGTGGTTTACAGTTTGTAGTTTTGGATAATTATTGGCATTTTTGGATATTATGTGTTCATTTGTTATATTTAGAATCACATCAAACTATCAAACTATGAGTGGAGGCTCCCTACATTGATCTGTCTTACTTCTACTCTCTGACTTCTCAGTCTCTCTCTCTCTCAGTCAGTGACTGAGGATAAGTCATGGGGCCATTTGCAAACCAAAGGGGTATATCTGGCTTTTGCTAGTATGCATCTGACTGCAGGCCCCTGGAGGAGGCTGTGCCAAGTGGATATGAAACTTTTTAATAATGAAACATGACGACAACTACATTGCAGAAGCCAAAGCTTGTGCTTTAGAATCCATCTCTGTCCTACTTTGTTTATGAATCGGAGCTGTTTATTACATACATTTTTTTGCATTGTGTAGTACAGCCTTGTTTTTAGTGTCACAGTCACATATATTAAAGCATCACTGTTGGCACTTCAGGCTTTCATGCCTGCACAGGGTATTGAGGTTTTTTTTTTTTTTTAACATATCTGCTGGATTGTGGTAAACCTTTTGTGAATTCTCATGCTTTATGAGGCCCTGAAGTACTGGCTGTCCCTGCTGATCAACGATCAGTTTAAAAAGTTGTAGTGGAAGTCTTCTTGTTATGCAGAGGAATATACAAATTTTGACCGCTTTCGCTTAATGATATTATTCATTATACTGTTGAAGATAATAAAAACATATTAAAACAATCAGCCAGATTGATTTTGCCAGAACATGTCAGTCTGTTTATTTCTTTAAAGAACAGTACATTTCAGTATTCATTCCTTTTTTAGCAGCAGCCACACATAGGGCACATTTTTTGTGCAGTGAACAGACTCACTTTATCATGTATGGTATATATATTTTTTTTCTAAAAGCTTGACGAACTGGCAGTTGATATAGTAATATACACCGATCAGCTATAACATTAAAACCTCCTGACATTTGAAGGGCAAATCAACACCTCAAACTTTTTGTTATGTTCCTCAAACAATTATTGCAGAGTGGGTAGTCACAGTATCCTGCTAAAAGAGGCAGCAGTCATTACTAATATTATATCTGGCCTGCAGCAATGTTTTCGCACGTGTCACAGTAACCCAAAATTTCCCAGCAGAACGTTGCCTAGAGCATCACCCTTTCCTCCGCTGGCTTGCCTTCCTGGTGCACACGCACATGACGTATCATCAGATTAGACAACTTTCTTCCATTTCTCCATGGTGCAGTCCTGATGCTTTTTTGATGTTTTCACTGAAAGAAAACATGATTTATCCGACCAAGCCACTTCCATCCATTGCTCTATATTAGGTACTTTTGGTGGTGGACAAGGAATAGCATGGGTCAGCAGTTATACAGCACTATGCACAGTAAGTTGCAAACCAAAAATAAAAATCACAAAGGAGCAAACCTAGCAAAGGAGACTTGCTTGATATTGTATCCCTACCATTACTGTTATGCAAAATGAATGAAG
>JBBIGA010000146.1:17945976-17956036 GCA_037576975.1 Alestes dentex
GGTGGACAAGGAATAGCATGGGTCAGCAGTTATACAGCACTATGCACAGTAAGTTGCAAACCAAAAATAAAAATCACTCCACACATGCTTTAATGAGCCTTGGTTGCCTGTGGTTCTTTCGCCAGTTCACTAGTTGTCCTTCCACTGACCACTTTTGTTAGGTACTACCCACTGCACACTCGGAAAACCTCATAAGACCTGTTATATTTGAGATGCTATGATACAGGCATTAAGACATTTGGCCCGTGTCAGAGTTTTTCACATCCCCATTTTTACTGCTGCCAACACATCAGTCTTAACAACTGACTGCTCACTTGCTGGCATTAACAAGAAAGACAATTTGCTCAACAAAGGAGCAAACCTAGCAAAGGAGACTTGCTTGATATTGTATCCCTACCATTACTGTTATGCAAAATGAATGAAGAACACTGTACTATGATGGATTAGCTTCTATTAAAGAGACTCTTTCTCAGTTTAAGCTCACAAATGAGGTCATTCACATGAATGCTTTGATAGTTAGTGGCCTGATGTTTAAAAGTGCCATGTTCAGTTAAGTAGTTCATTGCTTCGAATGACTAACAGGGTTTTCACACAGATCAGTGATTCACACTTCCAGATCAAAACCAGCATCACAGGCTTAACACATCTACACACAGAGGATGGGCAGTATGAGGAACCGATCACACCCAGAGCATGGAAATCTACTGACCCTTAACCTTTGCGCTAGTAGTTTTTCTTTCAGGCTTCAGTTTTTGTATTCACAAATGAAGTGCCTGCTTGTAGGATTATAGCTCAGATGTCAGTAAGACATATTCTCTAACATCCTCCTGATATTAAAACTGATGCTACTATGAAGAAGATTTGTGTAACAGTTCTGTTTTAAATACGCACTTCTCCACATTGCAGTTATTTCCTTCCTTGTGGGATGGCAGCTCTGGTCCATATGTGCTGTGCTCCAGCCAGCATATATTACATGGGCCATCTGGATCAAAATAAGTAGGCTTGTCCCATCAAACCTTTTATTTGCACGCACTCATCTCTTCAGCATCTTACTAATAAGCTCTCACATTAGTCATGTCATGCAAAATCTTCTTTCATTTCCACTCCAAGCTATTAATCAAATGTCAGTCCACTTGGGCAGGTTTCTGAAAATTAATGTGCTTCTTGTTTTGGTTTGTTTTGTATGAAGATGTTGTTCTCTGGTCTCCTTGAGTGCTACACATTTCTCATTCTGAGCGGATCGTGCCTGCAGTTTAAATAAGCTTGATTGAGATTTGGGCAGGAAGCCATAGCAATATTCTTAGTTGTTTTTCCAGCCAACAAACTGATCCCTGTCATTTTTTGTAATTTCAGCATTAATGTGGAGTCCTATTGAAGCCTCACAGTTGGTGCATCACTGACACTATCTCACTATTGATCATATGAAATCAAATGTGTCTAAACAACACTGATAAAGCAGACAGTTTCACTCAGATCAGCTGGATTTTATTGATGTAATTGGCTACAGTTTTCGTATGGTGTAAGGATAGTAAAAGTGCTCTTTTCATTTGTATTGACTGTTGAGGTCAAATGTTTCTTCGTCTTTTAAACATGGTGAGGTTTTATAAGTCATTTTCAGATTGAGGAATAAAATAAATGTTTACTAGATTTTCATCTGTTTTCCTTTTTTAGATGTTCCCTTGGTGCTGTTTTACATGGCAGAGCACAAATTTTCTGTCTCTTTTTTGTGGTATTTCTGTCTTCATAAAAGGTTTTATCATTCTCTGTTTGACTTGTGAGACGCAAACAATGACAAATATATGTTTGTAAGCATTAAGAGTAATGAAGTCAAGGGTTTTCTTTCCGTCTTGAAGTAATTGCTGGAGTTAGTGTGTGGTGGCCAGGCCGTAAAGTTGCAATGCTTTTATCCTCTCTCGCTCTCCCTTTTATCCCTGTGTCATGTTTTCATTGTTTTTTCCATTATAAATTACTTTTTTATTTCATAATTAAGAAAAGGACTCGGGCTAATAGTACAAAGTAAACAGAATGCGCCATGGTGCGTTCAGTGCAGATGGCTTCTAATCCGCTCCCTAATTGAAAAGATATTACAGGAAAAGATCAAAACCTCCCCATTCTTCAGAGCACTCTCTCTGCAGTTTGTCTCATCATTATTAGCTGTGCCCTTCACACAGTCTGAACAGTGACACAGAGGCACAGGCCTGGTGTTAGCGTGCCACCCTGTTCTTGTGCTAACAGTGCCTGCTGTCTACAGCACAGTGCCATCTCCGCCCGCCTGCTTCGGTTTGAAATAGATTGAAGTGTGTCATTCTTCCCTGTGTTGGGACAATAATATCCACAGTATTTCTCCATTTATATATTTATTTTTGATCTATTAGGCAGTGATGTTCTCCATCAGCTCTCATCTTTCCTTGTACTTTCATCAACACTTCAACAGTGATCCATAGCAACCAATGGCTACATCACTCATTTACAGCAGCTTTTGCTTAATTATTCATTTGTCCTCTCACACAGTCATTTCTCAGCTCTTTTTTCCTTTGCCTCATTTCTTTCTTCTTTTTGTTTGCTGTAGAACACCCACCTGATTGCACTAATTAGATACACACACACACACACACACACACACACACACACAAACACATGCACAAACACTGGAACAAGGAATAGAAAGTTACTCATAAGCTGCTGAATGCCTGTGCTAGCATTAGCCTGCATTTTAGCATCTGCATTTAAGACCTTCACTGTAACACAGGCTTATGTCTTTTTTCGACTGGAATGCCCCACGGCCAGCTTCTTGTATAGATATCGATGTTTTTGACCAGCTTCAGTCTCATGGTTGTCTTGGAAACTGGATTTTGTAGTCTGTAGGCTGGCTGATTATGCGGTGGCCTTTCAAGCATAACCACATACAGTGGAGCTCTTATACACCTGAAAATATTAGGAGGTTAACTTAACCAAGCACAGGCTCTCATGATTGTTGTATAGACCCACAGAAACAAATTGTGTCCTGTCATTCTCTACTAAGTTTCAGATTAATTCAGGGGAAACAAGAGGATGTCAATGGACACCTGCTTTGGTCATTGTGTTTTCAGAAATACTAAAGTCTTTGATGTTAGAGGGCCAGTTACTGAAATAGAGCAGCATGCCCTGCCCAGCTGGCACACCTCAGTTTGTCCACCATATCTTTGTCCATATCCATGTCATACCTGCTTCTTGCTATCTACACAGCTGAATGGTGAATCCATTACTCCTAGTTTCATTTGAAATGTGTACTGCTTTATGCTGCACAAAGTTAGATGGCAGAAGAACCAGTGAAACACCTTTCTACATGAGAACTAGCCCTATACACTCTTAGGAAAGATGACTAAAAGGACGTTTTGGAGTGATAACACAGAAGAACCACTTTTGGTTCCTAGAAGGTGTTTGTTTTTCTTTTGATTCCCTCTTAATAACCCTTATTTTTAGGGTTTCATTTGGGGGGGTATCAGATAGATAATTAGAATCCCATTAGGCTCCCAGGATGATCATCTGCATTTTTGATCTCAACTTTTGCCCCCAGAGATTTTGGATGATGGTTCACTTGTTTTTGTCTTTTATGCAAACTGAAGGTGCACTCCTAGGTCCATATCATTTGTGACGATTGGATTTTAGAGACTAATTCCCTATTTTTCAGTGATCTTATGTTGCACTTATTATCCCTTTCTATGGTGAGTGCTCCCCCCCCCCCCACGCTCACTCATCCCTCACCGCTCAGCATTGCACCATAATCACCTGTGTCAAAATTGCTTACAGTCATTCAGCTATCTATAATTCACATCGATTTAATGTGTTTCAGAGCACAGCTGGGGGAAGGGTTAGGTCCAGCTGATCTTGGTTTCTGGTCAGAGTACGTATGATCACAGTGTCTTGCAGAATTTTGCAAAGAGATCATATATATTTATATTTATTACACATACATCATTTGAAATGAAATGGGAATATATGTGCATGCACAATATGTGGCTGTCTACAACTTACCACATACGTTATAAAAATACAGTAAACCTTACTACAGTAAAGCTTATCGCAGGGGTTACGTTCCAAGAGCACCAGCATATAGTGAAAAACCGTGATGTTGTGATGTGGTAAAAGAAATGCCTAAAAATGCCTAGGACGAGGGGGCGTGGCAGACAAGGCCTGGATGTCACACAAGCAAAAAAATGCGAAGGATATCTGTAGTTTACGCGATAGCGCTGGTGTTTCTGTGAACAATTATTGGCTCGGTTCTCAGAAAAAATCTGCGAGAGACTGAAGCCACGACTGCTGAGCTGCGTATAAGTGGGGGGTTACTGTATATATCATCAAGTATTATTTATTTTGAAAATGTAGTGTTATTACATTTTTGACATATTGTCCATCCCTACTGCAAAGTCATCTGTATTGCCTGTCTTTTAGATCAGTGGGTACTGAGGATTAAATACACCATCCAGCAGATCTAATGAAAGCAGCAATTTAGCTGTGGAAAACCTCCAACACTGCATTTCAAACTGTGACTGTGACAAAACATTTGACTTGATTTTCAAGAAAAAAGATTTTCTTCAAGATGAGTTCTGAAACAAATGACAAAATATAAATGCTTTTAAAGGGCAGCAATGAGGGAGTGATTGAGCTATGTTTCAATAGTTACAGCAAAAAACACCTATCGACAGTGTGGGGTAAATGGTTCCAAATCTTTACATGTACACAGGGAAGGCTTGTACATTTGATAATTGTAAGTTCATAGAGTGGGTTACAGGGCAAATGATTAACTTAAATTGTTTGGTTTAATTGTTTTTGTTGTTTTTACCTTAGCATACTTCTTTGGTTTAACCTTTAGTTTTTGTGTTCAATAACTGATACAAATATATTGTGTTACAGCAAGATTTGTCCAAACAACTATGTAAAGGTTTAGCTTGTAGATTTAATGTAGCACAGTCCACTAACTGGAAAGGGTGTCTTGATATGGTTTTTCAAATACGGGGCATATTTACTGAGAAACATGCTAAATTTCACAAGTGCAGCTGACTTTAGTTTGTGGTGATTTATTACAACTTAAATGACATCATGCCATTTAAATGACATCATCCTCAAGCTGGCTAATTTGAATTGCAGAGGCGCTAAAATACGGATCCACTCAGATCACATTTTAACCAGCTGTAGACAGAGAAAAACATACTGGGAAGATAAAAACTGAGCTGGAAGTTTTGAAGGAGGACTCTAGAGCCAGTGGAGCGGTTTTGGAAATCACTGTGAAGGAAAAAAAGCTATTTCAACTTTTGTGGATGAGCTTAATAAGGATCAGGCTGACCGTTTGTGTAGCATATTCATAAATTTGGACACACATTGATAAATCTGGGCCATGTGTATGTCTACATATATTGTAAATGAAGAAATGAAGAAAAGTACGCAGGGATTCATTCGTTCTGTGTGCGCTTAACCGTGCTGTCCTGCCCTTACTCTTCTTGACGAGACAAATTCTTATTGTCTTAGAATAACACTGGCGAACTTCATGAAAGCTTTGAGTATATTATGTCTTCTAGCCTTGAACATAAATACAGTAATGAAAGGCAGTTAGATTTTAATTTCTCTTCTAGTTTTATGTCTGCTTTGTAAGCGGATGTGTGCACAGTCCAGCACAGCTCTACAGCAAAGTCAATAAAAACAATTAGAAATGAAATCACCCTCACGATGATTTCTTAGTGGAAATATGCTGATCCGTGGTGTGTGGTTAATCTTTTGGCTGTCATCGTAAGTGGAAGGGATTTGGTGCATGAGTGTGAGAGAGAGAGAGAGAGAGAGAGAGAGAGAGAGAGTGTGTGTGTGTGTGTGTGTGTGTGTGTGTGTGTGTCTCTGAAAGCTCCCTTCCACCAAAAGTGTTCTCCATGCAAAAAAATATATATTAATACTTCATGGTAGTATCCTAGTGGGTAAAACACTTACCTGTGAACCCAATGACCACAAAGTTACAGGTTGAAATACCCCCACTTTCTACAATTGTGTCCTTGAGCAAGACACTTAACCCTCAGTTGCTCCAGAGGGACTGTCCCTGTAACTAATGATTGTAAGTCGCTCAGGATAAGGGCGTCTTATAAATGCCATAAATGTACATGCAAATGACTCTTGATGCTAAAACATTAATGTGCAAATGAGTAATTTTTTTCATGCACATTATTTGAAATACCTCCTATGATATTATTGCTAAAAATAGACAGTATGTGAATGGCTTTGGTGTGTGGCGTGGGATGGGATTTTTTTAAATTGTGATCAGCGCGGCAGGAGGCAGCCCTGTTTGTCCTGCTGCTGTGAATGTCACCCCAGAGCTGTATTGTAGTCTGGAGAACTGTGAAGTGCTGTGTTCTGCGTTGGTGTTTCAAATGATTCCCTGAACTCTGCGATTTTTTCTTTTTTTCAATTGGTTAAATGCAGAGCTCTCAGGTATGTGAACTGCACTCCGTTTTGAACCAGGGAACACTACTATTTAAAAAAGATGCATACTGAAAGAAGTTTGGGGTAAGTATTCGGAGACGCTGGAAAGAATTTTTACTGAAGGTCATTCGATTTATATTGTGTATAATACAATGTCGAGCCGTATTCTGTACTTGTACCCCATGGAACTAAGCATACAGGATCATTCCTATCCAATGATTCTAGCCTGAGAAATTCACACAAGGCAGTATATATAACATCATGATTATATAATTGCACAATGCACAAAAGACGTGGTTTGGCAATTCTGAATTATATGCAACAGTCCAACAACTTTAACCCACTACGATTGAATTAATAGGCAATGGTGGATGTTTCAAAGAGCAGACAAAGAAAAACAGCCAAGTAAAACTACTTAGTAATATTGTAAACATCAGAGTAACCACAGAAATTACACATAGTAGATGAGTGAGATAAGGAGAGAGAGGGAGAAGAGCAGATGGAACGCCAGACTGCAACAACCTGGTTCGACACATGTGACGGCAGATAACAGCGAATCCTGACACAGGCCAAACCAGGTTAAATGTGATGTCTGGTCTTGTCCGGTCCTCATTAATTAGCTTATTTGCCATGGCGGACACAACTCATTATCAGAGATGGAGCTACTCTTAGTACCTTGATAACGTTAGAATATTATTATCCAAGACAACAACAGAAGCTACAACTGGGTGTGTTGCTCATGCAATTTGTTAGTTTGGGAGGGAAAGGTACCTATTACATTTTTTCAACATGATGCCCCAAGTGGCTGGATGCCTCTGGAATCTGCTAGGTTTGCTTTGCTCTTGTATTAACCCTGGCTGTGTGGCAGATTGTCAGATGACTCATGTGTGCTCCCTCTTTTGTTACATTATGCGAGAAATGTATTGCAGTGTAGTTGCATTTAATAGGATGTGTGTCATGTTTGTGAAATGCCTGTAGAAAAAGTGTAAGACATGGTATCGATCCAGTACCTGGTATAGGCGTAGGGTCAATATCTGCCGAAAATGCCTAATAATAAGTCTAATATTAGAGGAAAAAGAATCCAGCCCAGCTCTGCAACAAATCTGGCCTGAATTGTACACACATTGTGTGATGTCATGCTGCTGCTATGTATTTATTCCTGTAGGGAAGCACATTGTTAACTAAATCTAAAATTAAAACAATCAGAAGATAGTGGGTTTGAACCCCAGGACTGCTAGTAGCATCACTGAGGTACCCTTGAGCAAGGTACTGTCTCACTGGGTGCCCCATTGGTGGCTGCCCACTGCTTCACTTGGTGAATGGGTTAAATGAAGAAGAAATAATTTCAGATTGTTCACACTGTGTGCTGTGTTCTTGCACTTGGATTGCTTTTTATTAATAAATGACATCAGCCTTGTTGAAATTTTAGTACATCTTATAAAAATGTCAAAATGATATAATTTTTGTGGTCAGTTCAGCCTCCACAGTGCTCTTTCTAGTTCCACTCTGCTGTGACGTGGCTAGCTCGGTCAGTCACCCTAGAGTGAGTCAGCTAACCAGCTAAGGTTAATGTTAGCCATTGTGATTTATAGGTTTACCTTTCCCTGGTGTTGTTCTTGCATTCCGTAATGTTATTTTAGTGTTCTTTTAGGTGACAGAAGCTATTAGTTTGAGTTTGGTAATTGTTAATGAAGTGATAATGTGTGTCACATAGTTTGGGAAGAAGAAAATAATGTATGTTGAAGGTGGTAATGCAGTCTTGTTTTTATAGGATATGAAACATGTTTTACAGGCTCTAAAAATCTGTAGTCAATATAGTAGGATATAGTAGTTGAAATGATGGTTAGTAGGATATAGTAGTTGAAATGAGAGGACTCAGTTTCAGTTATGAGTTTGATCAACAAACAACAACAGAGGGGCATTTAGCTGCCGCCCTTATCCAGAGCAACTTACAATGACTAGCTACAGGGACAGTCCTGCTGCAGCGACTGAGGGTTAAGCGTCTTGGTCAAGGACACAATGGTAGGCTACTAGGCTAGGCTACTGCCACCCCTATTAAATAATCAAATATGAAGAGTAAAAAGCAGCAAACAGAAATTGGCCAATCTTTGGCAAACTGAAATAATCTGAAGTAGTAGTTCAGTTCAACAAGCACTTAAGGGCAAGACAAAACACTAAATCCACGTACAACAACAACAACAACAACAACAACAAAAATCTGAAAACAAAAACAGGAGTATCATAGGCAAGGCTAGAGGCATAAGTCAAAGTACAAAACAAACCATCAACAATAATCCAAAGCAGCAGGAAAGACAAAACACTCAATAACGCATTCAAGACTTAAAATAAGTCCTTAAATAGACTTATCATGGCTTTGGCTGCTAGCTCCCCTAGTAGTGAGGAGGGTGAACTGCTGTGCAGGATGTCAAAAAGAGTTAGTATGTTATGGTATGACAATGCATTGTACATTAAAACCTGATAATATTGACATATTTGTACATATAGAAAATGTAGAAATGCAGAAAGTTTATTATGATTAGACATTTTTTTCAAGGAGAAATTACTCTCTTCCATCTCCCAGAATCACCCCCCAGCACACACACAAATTTAAAAACATTGTTTGGCCCTTGACTAGTAGGCCCTTGACAGATAAGATATCTTGAATATGTAGTTTGCTGGTTTACAGAATTCTTTAGTAATGAAGGAACATTTAAATGTGGTACCACCATGTGAGAGCTACTGTTGTGGTTTTTAGTCTTCCCAATATTATGACCAGGCCTCACTGAGTAGTATAGACAACTAACTAGTCATCTCTGTCTTTATTGACTATAAATTTTATAATGGCCCCAGCCATAATGTTCTTTTTGTCACCAGCGTCTATCATGCCATATGAGTTTGATAGATGATTGGCATGTTTCTGTTTTTATTTTTGAATGAAGAACGATGAACTTAATGCCAAATGAATTACTACATAGTGTAGATCAGAACATGACTGTGAGAAATTGTCCTTAATTTAAGATGAAACCTCATAAAACAAAACAAAACAAGCAAACAAAACCATACAAGTAGACTGATTAAACCTCTTTCTCCTGATTGTTGTAAAAAGGAATTTGTTCATTATGTTCTTTTTGAGCTATCTTGTGCTCTGACTTCTCCTCTGCTAAGCTGATCTGCAAGCACTTCTGCACGTGTTTTCTGTCTTTAAATGAAAAAATATAAATGATAATGCACTAAAATACTAGCAATGCACCAAATATTCAGCCACCGAACATTTTCGGCCGAAAATGACAAAAAATGCATTTTCGGTTGCAGCCTGCACACGCCAGAATGGATTAGAGTGAGTATGTCTGCCGCATTTTGATATTTCTAAGAAAGACACACGAAAAGCCGTTTGTAAAGTGCGTAATGCCAACATTTCTAGAGGGGGTGCATCCACAAAGACTTTCTCAACGTCGGGATTGATTTACCATATAAAATCAAAACATCCCGATCGCCATGCAGTGTATGAAGCACAGAAGAGGCAAGACCCTTCGAGCAAACCGACTCCGTCTGTGTTTTTGAAAAGGCAAGAAAGTTTTCCAGTGATTACAGTTAATATATGGGCTATGTCAGTCTTTGT
>JBBIGA010000146.1:17960631-17983505 GCA_037576975.1 Alestes dentex
GGGGAGACAGAGAGGGAGGGGAGAGAGAGAGAGGGAGAGAGAGAGAGAGAGAGAGAGAGAGAGAGAGAGAGAGAGAGAGAGAAAGAGAAAGAGAGATGTAAAAACATTTCTGAGGCAGAGGAGCTCTCCAGATTTAACTTTTTCTTTGTACTCCAGAGTGCTTTTTAAGCGAATGAACTTACGCAATAGTGTGCGCCTCAGTGTCTGTTTTTAAGTGAATAAACTGCAGTAGCAGTTAACTGAGGTTTGGTTTCTCGGACACAGCCAAGGACACTGTGCCTCACCAGCTTCAAAATGCCACTTTACTAAAGTGATTGTTTGAAATAATAAAACCCCTTGTGATCAGTGTTTAATTAAAGGAATGTATTAGCCTCCAGGGCTGTCACTAGAGACAGCATTCAGGTGAACCTCTTCATGTAGAGTACCCTAGAACTGTGTGAAATTAAAGACAAATAATTAAATTGGACCATTTGACTTCTACCGGCATATTAACAATATAGTAATTTACTGTGCTAAAGAAAATGTTAATATCTTGTCATGTCAGGGCTTTTATAAGCATAGTTACCTTGTACATCATGACAAATAGTTTTTTTGCAAGTTTTATATATATGGGGTTATTTGTTTTTGTGGCGTCTTGCAGTACTGCAGGCTAGAATGGTATGTGTATGTGTGCTTGTGTATTTGTAGTCTAGGATTGTGTTCTGCTGTCAGGTTCTGGGATGATTGATCTGTGTTGTTGTAGGCTGAGGCACTCAAAGATAGAGAGAAACTGAACGTAAAGTCTCTGAGTTTCTTTCCTAACTACTTTCCAAAGTATTGCTGAGCATATTAAGCTATAGATTTTCAAGAGGAACTGACAGAGATTTGACACACCCACATACTGCCCATTGGCCCCCAGCGGAGTCTGACCTTTAACAGTGTGAGAGAGAAAATGAGTCAAGCAGCCATAGACAGATGCATCTGAGGGGAGAGAGAGAGAGAGTGGGGGTCTGTTTAGAAGGTCTATGCTGATGTATAAGGGGGTGTTAAGGGGGTGGAGGCAGTGTTGGTATATGTGGCTGAACTACTTATACTCAGCCTTGGTTAAAAACATTGCAACTCACTTTTACACTGTGAAATTTAACACCACTGGAATACTATATATGCTGGCCAGTGAGTCTTATAAAAAAGACAGAAAAAACACTTTCTATTGTTCTATCATATTTCATAGACTATCCCGTCCCCTCAGTATGCTTTGAAGTCACTCTACTTGGACACTTGCGTGTGACTTAATAAATACGAGGCATGTGCTGGATGGACATGCCAGGAAGTGCCTGCACTGAGGCAGACTCACAAATGCCGTTCTCCCTGGGAGTCTTCAGGGGTACTTCTGAAATGTTAATGCTGCATCTGTCACTCTGCTAACCTAATCCTCAAAATATTTTCAGTTGAAAGGATGAACTGACATAGTGTATATTTGGGAGTAAGTGTTATGTTTATGTATTTGCAATGGTTTATCCAAAATATTGGATATCAGCATCAACAATGAATATATATATATATATATATATATAAATATATTTTAGTGATATTGGTTGTTATTATATATAAACTGATTGTCACATAACTAATGATGTAAAATTTAAATTAATTTTGGAGTAATATAATTAGAATTGTATTGGTTTCGGTCTCTTTCTCTTTCTCTCTCTCGCTCTTTCTCTGTCTCTCTGTGTGGACACAGCTCTCAGCAAGCATCCCTGCTGCTTCCTCACACCCAGAAAATACCACTGTTGGTGTTTGCCTGAGGACTAATTAGATTAGTGGTCGAACCAGTGTCTTAATATCAGTGTTGTGTAGGAGAACACACACTTGACCCAAAGACTTGCTCTTGGCTCACAAACTGTTTGCTGATTAGATAGGAAAAAGAAGTGCAAGAAACAGGGCTTTACTGTAATTTTGTTTCTCATCTTACTATCCCTTATAACTACTGTTGAAAGAGACAGATGTGCTTTTACTTTTCTGATTCATAAAAATGGCTTGATTTCGTGTTTGGGTTCTGTCTAGTATTTTACTAGAGACAAAATTTCCTAATCCAAGGACAAATGCTTTCCTTTCAAAGCCTCTTATGAACTAAGAAGATGCTTATCATCTGAAGGACGTCACTAGTAGCAATATAGGTAATGAGCTGCACTGCCCCAGTCTCATGTAATTACTATTCTCAGTGTTTGAACAGTCACATTCTCATTGTTCTCAAGGGTAAATTTTGCTGAACCTCCAAAATCCTTTGCTCGGTGGTGTATCATTTTTGTTCCCTAGCTGTGATTACTGTCATTTTGAAATGTGTAGGCACAGCACTGGAACACCTACCGAAATTAAACACTCGCCGTGCCTCTCCAAAAGGAAAAATCAATGATGTCAATTCCTTTTCCCAGAATAGTACAGTGGTGGCAGCTGCGTGGATGGAGCTCTTGATGGATGCTCTGAATGGTGTTTAAGAGTTCTGGTCCTACCTTGTAGTGTAGACCGACAGCATGGCAGCCACTTTCGCAGGGGCTAGAGGCACATATGGAAATGCTAAGCTGCTAGAGAGACTCCTGCCACATTGTCGGGTCCAATAAAAGTCATTATTCTTTTCTTGTCTCCTCTCTTTCTACATTTTATTCACTGTGATCCTCTTTGTGGTGGGTGAACAGAGCTGGCTGACCCAGGCAGGGCCTTCAGGGCCTTGGAAAGAGATTGCAGAAGGATCAGTTAAAATGAGAGGGAGGCGTGGAGCCTCAGTCACAGTGTTCCTTTTTTGTCTCACTAGGATCAATCAGAGAGGAAAATGTAAAGTTTAGAAATACATTGATGCCTGCTAGTGCTTGGCCATGAGGCTAAAAATCTTATCATGATTTTTGTTTCAAATTGCTAATCATTACATTTAATTATGTAATATTTTGATCAGTGAATAATTTTACAAAGAAAAAAAGAAAAACACTGGGCTTTAACTTTCAACACATTTTTGGTCCTAGCTAACCATACACACTGCAAAACTATTTCAGTGTAAAGGAAATAAAAAGAAAGTACAGCAAACTTAATCAACACTTGACTATCAGCATTGTCAAGGACAACTTTATGCAGTAAAATTCCAGAACACTTTAGTGCTGAGCCCCAGTGCCCTTAGTGTCACCCCGTGTGAAAGCATCCCCCAGTCAGCAGACTCAGCACTTAACAGTTTTGGAATAACCCCTTTTTCCTCTCCTCAAATGTACTCTGTCTTCTCCTCTGATTAAATGGGTAATCCTATTTAGTTCTCCTAATGAGTCTCTACATATTTCATATCAAGTTCTTTATTGTCATTAAGCTTTAATATTTTAGTGTGGGGGTGATTGATAATTGGGTCAAAAATAGAAACTTGGCTTCTGAGCAAGGAGAAATTTTGATTGTGTGTACGTGAGAGAGAGAGAGAGAGAGAGAGAGAGAGAGAGAGAGAGAGAGTATGTATGTATGTATGCATGCATGTCTGTGTGTGTGTGTCTGTGTTAGGACATTCTAAAACCACAGTGCCACCGGTTTTAGGTCTTGGGACAAACACAAATACATTAATGCCCCGAAATTTGTGGGGGTTACATTCAAAAAGCACCTACGAATTGTGAAGAAACGCGAATTTGTGATGTGGTAACAAAAATACCCATAAATGTCTATTTTCATATGCTCTCAAAGCACTTAAACTTAATTGTAAACTCTGCTTGATACATTTCCCTTAAAAAAGCCCTTACTTTTAAACCTCCTGCCTCTGAGTACAGGGGTATTTCACCATCCCAAGACGCGTTTTCGTATACGGTTGCTTTGTGTGATCTCGACAGAATATAACATAAATTATAGTTATATTTTATGTGGAAATTTAGCTTAATTTACGTTAATATTTGTGTTACAATATTAGTCAATCATATTTTTCTTAATAATTTAGCACAAAAATGCATGAAAAATTATATATCGCCATGAAAGAAGGAAAACTAAAAAAATGCGGAGGATATCTGTGGTTTCTGTGAACAATTATCAGTTCGGTTCTAAGAAAAATTCCGTGGATGACTGACTCTGAACCGCGACTTCGCTGGGGTCGACTGTATGTCTCAGTTCTTACAGTACAATTTGACATTGAGTGAGATGGTGTCAGTCAAAAGACATCATGCAAGGCTGAGCTGCTATAAACACCAAGACCTCAGATGTTAAAGTCTGTGTGTTAAAGTCCACTATTCTGTTATTTCCTAAATGACAGGTTTGTGTCCAAATTAATTATGAGAGTATCCTTTTACCAAATTTCATGATCTGCATTGTGTTCTCTTATCTGACAAAGATTGTGCTTCAACTCACATTATCACCACGTTCAGTTTTAGAAACCGCAGCAGAATTACCAGAAGAAAACATGTGTTAACACTTTGTGCATGTAGAAAAAGAATAATAGGAGTCTGCTCCTGCTTTGGGTGGTTAGTTTCCATACATTTGCCCAAATGTGATGATTCTGGCACTGGCCTACATTTCACTGAGCATTTTTTCATAAACATTGAGTTACCACATACCATATTGGTTCACATTTCTGGTTCACAGTTGCTGACTGAACACCTCCTGTGCACCTTCATAGTACCACCACTAACTAGATATTAGTTCTCAACACAGTGATTAAATAAATATGGTCTTGCCATGTTAGTGTGCATTGTGCTGGTATTACTGGGTTTCATTACTAGCAGTCACCCAGAGGAAACCACTACACTAAATGGAGATTTGAATGAGAATGTAGAAATCACTGTGATGTTTTACCGCATAGCTACAAGATGAATAGTTCAAGTGATTTATATTGAGTTTGTTCAAAGGAGATGCAATGATATTGAAAGGGCTTCGCTCTAGGGTGTAGTCTGGGCTGTTACCGTGGTGTTGCTATGGAGATGCAGGATGTGAAAGGAGCACTGAAGGACTGAAAAGGAAATAAAAGGTGCTGCATGAGCAACACCTGAGTGAAGCTACTGAGAGGAAGATGAACCTTGCAAAGAGAGAGGATACCCATTGTGATGTGTGAGTTACAGTTTTGTTTCATGATAGAATATGAAGAGTCAAAGGTCTAACATTCAGAGAGAGAGCCTTGATAAACTGTTACCATGTGACAAATACTACAAAGTTTCATTAATAATTTGGTTGCTTCACTTGAGCGTGTTTCCACAAGTTTGTTTTATGTTTCCAACTGAAGATGAGCAGACCAAGCCCTTCTAATTTGGCAGCAGGCTGCTATTTTGTTGTGTTCTGTATGTCTGGGTCAGCAGAATGCTAAGGCCATTAAAATGGTAAAGCTCAATGGTGATGTGTTGTCATTTCTGTTTCTGCAGTTTCCTTTGGAATTAGTTCGGTTTCTATATATAAATGTGTCTGTAAGGATTCTGAGCCGAAGTTCCCCTTCAGGTTGCAGCAGGACTGTGCCTGTAAGGCTGGAGGACAGGCCTCGTGAAGCTGGCACTGTTCTCCGTAGGAGAAACCAGCCTACCATAAACACTCATTATCACCTCGTTTCACTTTCATGGCTTAGTGGACCACACTGGCTTTGTTTGACTGAAGAACAGCAAATCTATGTCTCTCACTAATACATGTTTACCTGTTGGCCAAACGGCACAGCAACAGTTTTTCTAGTTTGAGTTGGGTGAACAACTTTTTGTTTGTCTTTTTGTGCTCCTAATTTAGCTGTAGTAAAAATGTTCTGAAATATTTACATGTCCTCAATCCCTCTGGTACCAAATGTAAATCAGTAACGGTTCAACCCTAGTGGCTAGCAAAATCTTTTTTTTTTTTTTCATTTTATTGTTTAGTTGTTTGTTCAGACGGGATGGTTTGTCAGTGTTTACTGATTAAGCTTGTTGGTTTCATTAAAAGTAAAATTGACTAAATACTGAAAAGGTATGGTAGCTGTAGGATGTCTCCAGTTAGACTGAGATATATTTGCTTTACATAAGCATCAGGAAGGGATGAGAGAGTTGGGTCTAACCTTTCAACCAGGGTTATTTTCAGCTGCTGTAATGGTTACTCATTAATGGAAATATTAGCTGGTAGAATAGCTCTCTGCTACATTTAGCTCCTATGAGAGCACAGGCTTCTGCAATTATCCCCCCCACTCCCCTCAACATGGCCGCCCAGATGCTTTCCTGACTGTACTTTCCCTGCATGGTCTTTCTCTCGCTACCCTCAAATGTAATTAGTAAGTATTTGCATCGTCACATAATAATTTTTTGAGTTTTGAGTATGTGGTTTGAGTCTGATGTTCCATGTTTTTCTGTTTATTTTGATATCAAGCAACGGTATTACATTTGTTAATCTATTCACATTGCTTTGTGTTGTTTGATGGAAATTATTTGAGTTGGATGAATTCAGATAACTTGTTACCTCATGAAGTAATTATGTTGGTTGAACTGACAAAACATTTTTACAGTGTACACATTGATTTGAACGCATAATTTCTCAGCTTGTTTGAAAAAGCTGTAGGTAAGGAATGTTGGCAACAATAAATCTCACCTCTAAAAGTTAAACATTGAATTTTAGATGAATCTCTGCTGATTAGAAATAATTATTATATAAGACATGTGGAGTTTCATTAATTAATGTAAAGGATTCTTACTGTGGTGCTCCTTGCTCAGTGTTGGTAAAAAAGTTTTTTTTTTTTGTAAGATGTCGTTATGATCAAATCTGCAGTGGACTTGGTTATTTATGTGAGAAAGTGAATTGGTCAGTGTGAATTAGTGAAGGGGCCCTATTTGGGCGCGGGCAGCGTAGGATGGTGACGTAGTGACCGCGGGGAGGAGAAAGCAGACAGTGATGATAACCTAATGATGATTTTCTGCGCAGAGCCGTGCTCAGCTGCGGATTCCTTGCTGATGATGTGGCTTTGGCCCCGGCAACATAAATCAAGGACTATTTCCCCCTAGAGACAGAGGCACCCTCCCTGCATACTCTGTGCCAAAGTGAAATATTCATTCCCATTTCGGCGAGATGGACGCATTTGCACAGGATCACGAATTTGGTATTAAAAATGCATTGAATGGCTTAAAGAGCGATGATTGGTAATTTGTCCACAAGAGCTTCAATACTGAGGGTTGAGATGTGCGGATCACCAGGAAAGTGGTGAGATGTTTTTATGAATGTGAAAGTGTATGAAAAAAAGTTTGTGTGTGTGCGTGTGTGTGTGTTTGTTTGGGTTAGTGTGCATGTGTGTGTGTGTGTGTGTGTGTGTTTGGTTTAGTGTGTGTTTATGAATGTGTGGTTGGGTCTGTGCGATATATCTTGCTACATAACCAGCCTCTAGAGGGGAAGATGCAGACACTTTTCAGCTTGGCTGATTTCAGCCAGAATCAATCATTACCTGAACTCTTCACTCCAGCACTTTCCATGGCTTTCACTCTGTCTGCTGGGGAAATATCTCACTTTTCCTGTGTGTATGTACACGTCTGTGTGTTTGTGGTTTCAATGTATATTATGTAATACATTTAATCAGATATGCCAATTAATCTGTGGACACTGACAACCATCTGATGCCCTAACACCTATAATCACATACATTATTGTGCAAAAGTGCCAAAACAATGTATACTTAAATAAACATTTTATTGTTTCATTTAAATAATAACTCATGTATAAGTAGCCTAGCTAAACAAAAACAAAAAGGCTCAAGCAAATTTTCAGATCCCAAAACTGTAATGAATTAGAGAACTGCAGTATAAGGTTATGGGGATACTTCTGGTATAAATTAAAGGCTCATTCTTGAAAATGAAAGATTTGAGCTTGCTTTTGCTTCAGGTGCAGTGATAGAAACACTGTATTAAATTATCTCAAAAAGAATAAGTAATGAGTAAAAATAAGAAGATCATTTTACTCAGAAGTAAACTCTGTATGTAAAAGTACAGTCAGTCGCTGACGAGAAGTAGAAAAGGATTCTAGAAGTTATTGGGCACATAACTGTGTAAAGGGAACAACTGGTTCTCACTTTATTACAAAGGTGACCACACACACACACACACACACACACACACACACACACACACACACACACACGCACAGCCAAATGAATGCTATACTGAGAGCCTGCACCCTCTGACTGACACATACAGAGACATGAGTGGAACACTAGCAGGTGTGTGTGTGTGAGCATGCGGGCATGCCTATGTGTGTGTATGGGGAGGGAAATTCCTGGGCTTCTTTTCTTGCTCTCTGCACATTGTGTGCTCACCGTACTAATGTACTGTGCAGTGATCAGCCATAACATTAAACCTACCTGCCTAGTTTTGCGTAGGTTACCCTGATCCACAAGACCTGGACTCCACAAGACCTCTGAAGGCGTTTTGCGGTATCTGTTACCAAGACGTAGCAACTGTATGTTGTGAGATGGGGCCTCCATCCAGAAATCCAGAAAAGGCCCCCTACCTCTGTTGCTCCAAGCTTCAGTTTGATGCTCATGTCGACATTGTAGGCACTTACGGCTTTCACTGTTCACAGGTCAGTATGGGCACTCGGACTGGTCTGTGGCTATGCAACCCCATACGCAGCAAGCTTGGATTCACCGTGTGTTCTGATACCTTCCTATGCTATATGGTCAAATGTTTTGGGACAGGCCTCTTAATTGTTGAATTCTGGTGGCCCCTTACTTTTAGTGAAGGGCAATCGTAATGATTCAGCAGATCAAGATATTTTGATCAATGTTATGCTTCCAACTTTGTGGACACAGTTTGGAGAAAAACCTTTTCTATTCCTGCATGACTGTGCCAAAGTGTACAAAGCAAGGTCCGTCATAACATAGTTGGATGTGTTCAGTGTGGAAGAACTTGACTGGCCCTAAACTCAACCACATCCAACAACTTATGCACTGTAATGGAGATTGCGAGCCAGGCCTTCTCGTCCGACATCAGTGACCTCATAAATGACCTCATAAATGCTCTACAGAATGAATGGGCACAAATTCCCACAGAAACTCCAAAATCTTGGGGAAAGCCTTCCAAGAAGAGTGGAAGCTGTTATAGCTGCAAAGGGGGACCAACTCCATATTAAAGTCTATGTATGTGAATGCAGTATCATTAAAGTCCCTGCTGGTGTAATGGTCAGGCACCTCTATCATAGCTGCATTAACATTATCAGCAATTTGTGTTACAATAGCTCTTCACTGGCACTGGATCAGGCGGGCAAGCCTTCACTTCCCACATGCATCACTGAGCCTTGGGCGTCCTAGTCCCTGTCTGTGGTTCTTATTGTTTTTTTTCTGGTCTTCTCATGTATTTTCTTCTTGCTATTTTGTATTTTTTTCTCTTTATTTTTGTTCACTTGTCTTCATCTTGTTTCTCTTCATGTTGTATTTCTTCTCTTCTCTTCTCTTCTCTTCTCTTCTCTTCTCTTCTCTTCTATTCTCTTCTCTTCTCTTTTCTTCTCTTCTCTTCCCTTCCCTTAATGGGGTCTGTGTATGTAGTTTACAAGTGTGTGTAGACTATTAAATGATAACATGTATCTGTCTAATTGAAGTGCTTGGCAACCACAAACATTGGAGGAGATTCAGACACTTCCAACCAAGAACACACCATATTCTCTGTCCAGACACATTTTTTTTTCAGTTCCTCCCACAACACATATCATTAAACCCCTTTGTCACATCACAGCTGTAATAACAGTCAAGTTTAAGGACCTGAGTCCAGTGAGGATGTTGGAAGTACCCTGGAGTGCCCGCAAGGCCAACGGTGATGCAGAGTGAATTGTTAAGGCAGCAGGGCCACTATAAGTGACTGGATTAGTGAGTGCTTAATCAGTGCTCCCTCCATGACTTGTTTATGTGTTTGATACTCATTTTTAAATACTCTGAAATTGAATGCGCAGAGACATGCTTAGCTGTACACCATCTCTCTCTCTCTCTCTCTCTCTCTCTCTCTCTCTCTCTCTCTCTCTCTCTCTCTCTCTCTCTCTATCTCTCGCTTTCTTTCTGTCTCATGCTTACACATGTCCAAATACATAAACTTAATAAACATATATAGACATTTAAACAAGTAATTAAATATTCACTCAGTCTGAGGCTCTTCTTTCACACTGGACTGCAGTTGCCTGTATACTCATGCGTTGTAGTCTGTGGAGATGTTAAATATGTGTCAATTATTCATAAGCCTAGTCAGCTTTGTCTGTCCTACCCACTCGGGGATTGCTGCAAGTAATATAAAAAATAGAGACAACTGTGTATAACAGTGCCAGCTGTAGATGGTGTCAACTTTGAGAGGTATTACATTTCAGTTGAGCCTTTCACTGTTTCACCCAAATTTACCTCAAGCAATTTCACTGTTATGGTGTTAATAAATATAATCTTTAATAACTTTTGTGTTACTGTCTTCCCAAGGAACTTTACAATCACAATCATTAAATGACTCACACGACAATATTGCATTTCTGATACGAAATGTGAACATACAAATAGAAAATGCCAATAACAAATAAAGAAATCACATAAGGTTAAATATTTAATGCAGTCACAACCTTAAAGCACAACTAAAAGACGATATTTATTGCCATTATAATTCCTTTTATTTAAAGGAACCATTCAAGGTTCTCACGTACACCGTATAGACGTGTAGAAGACCGTATTGAATTAAATCAGAAGCAGGTAAACAAAGTATACCAGAACATAAAATAATATATGATAATATAAAAATATATAGAAAGGAGAAGAGAAGAGGTGCGTCTATAAGAGATATGTTTAGAAAAACAGCTGGAAAAACTAAAAGAAAGCTCATTTCATAATTGGGGCCAAATGAGCAAAAGTGCAGTCAACCATAATATAGATCTTTGTAGCAGGGATACTCAGTAGATTTAGAGATTTTGACATGGGTGAGTGTTGTGTGCCGTTTTGGGAGGGTGAGAAGACCTACAAACATACAAACATAGTGGAGTTGTAGCAGCCATTTCTGTACAAAGAAAAGCATCTAAAGAGTCTTATTGCAACCCAGTGTAGAGATCCTGAAACTGGATTACTGTATATAAATGAAAGCATTTTCATTAAAAGCTTTTGTAGAATAATTTTTGAAAAGCTGTGATCTTTAAATATTAATGTAAGAAACTTTACCAATAGGTGATTAAAGTGGTCTAACTGAGACATTATGAGCTCATGCTTTAAAACCCACAAAAACATACACCGATGGCATATATGCTTTAAAACCTGAAACAGAATAACCAAGTATGAGAAGTATGAACAGAACAGAAAATGTATGCTGACAGGAGAAATAGTCAGAAACACAGAGCAGGGTTAAAAAAAGATAGGCCTTGTCCAGTGGTGGCAGGTGCACTCCACACCATTGTCCCCACACCTGACCTGCCTTCAGCCCTGGACTTCAGTGTTTTGACCAGAAGGATTTGAGGGAACAGACCCGTATAATGTGTCTATATCCAGGGAGATCTGAGCAGCTCAGTGTGTCTCACAGGCAGGATTATAGCGACAGAAAAAGTGGAGTTACAGGCTTCTGGTTCTGCCCTGGCTCTGTTGGTCTTGTGCTTGATATTCTAATCCAGTTTAGTGCAGCGTAAAGTACATGTCACATACCACCTGACATACCGTCTGTGCAAAGTGTCCTGTCCTGAGAAACAGCAACTGATTGAAACTCTCTGACGTGTATTAGACTGTTTACAATTATCTAATTATCCAATATAGTCAGTCATTAGGGAGTCTGGCAGAAAGTTAGCCATATTTTTACCTGACCAATAGGCATATTTTCACTAATTTCATTATATTGGAAAATTCCACATTGTCGACAGTTTTCCTGCACCTGCAAATGGAAAAGAATTTGGAAAGAATGAGAGGATAAACAGTTTAACACAGAAAGGATGCATCTCAGCACAAGCCATTTTAGAGCCTGATATGACTTAAATTTGATCGACATCCTTGGGTCGACTACTTGAACAACAATGGAAAAGTTTATGGAACAAAGAAAATGTAGTGTTACTGTGACTTTATGAATGACATTACGGTACTCCATGCGCTCAGTGCTGTTTCTACCTAAATGTTAATGCCTAAAATTGAAATAGTATATTACTGACACAACTTAAGAGTGAAAAAGTAACCAAATTATTTTACTTTTTAAAAATATTAAGTTTATTTGGTGCAGTGGTTCCTTTTTCCTCCTAAACATGATCACAGTTATGGTTATCCAGATATTATGCCCAAATATTTACTCTAGATGTATATGTCTCAAATATGTAAGCTAGATTTAGTTTAGATTTATTGAATGTTGTTATTATTATTATTATTATTATTATTATTATTATTATCATCATTATTCACCAGATCCTTTCTGAACGGGATTGTGATGTGACATCCTCATCCAACTTTTTTATTGCTCTCCCCAGTGACCTTAAGATGGATCGTCCTGTGTTTGGTTGCCATGGTTTTGGTGTTATGCCGATAAGTGATGTGTTGTCACTGGCAGGCACAGCCTGTGGCTGTTTCTTTCTCTCTCAGTGTGTGTGTGTGTGTGTGTGTGTGTGTGTGTGTGTGTGTGTGTGTGCACATGTAATTGGAGCTATGTGATGAGCCATACTGCTGGAGAATCTGTCACCACTTCACAAACTCATCTCATGTATCCTGGAAGACACACACACACACACACACACACACACTTTACTTGAATATAAACCTACAAACACACTCTGAGGCAGCTCATCTGCCCCCTGGACAGTCAGAGTGTATGTGAGTGTGTTTGACTGTATATCCCAGTCTAGTCTCCATATAAATAGCAGTTGGGGTGTTCCCTGTGAGCAGAGATTAGAGCGGGGAGCACCCAGGGGAAAGGTTACTGTAGCGAGTGATTAATTAGCTAATTAACACTGTGATTAATGAGTGTGAGGAGACTAGGCAGCTGCAGGCTCAGCCACTCCTGGCTGGCACTCTCCTTTTTTTGTATTTGTCATAAAAAAATTAGTTGAGTCAACTGTGCGTTATGAAGCTGTATTTAATATCATCACCCTGATTGATTTACTGCCTATGGGTTTGTGTAGGATGCAGCGGGGTGGGCAAAGTGAAAAGCCTCTTTTGTACACAGTGGATGTGTGTAAGTGTGTGTGATTATGCCTCAGCCTGGCCTTTATTCCTGTCTCTTTCTAATTCTGCAGTGTATGAGTACAGACCAAGAAAGAATTATATGTGAGAGAAAATATTACTAAACAGTAAAACTTTACCTAAAGCCAAAGGTTCAATAAAAATTCTTGTACAGAATGTCACAAAGTCACAGACACAGTAAATGCTTAGTTCATCTAGTCTTCACTGTTTCTTTCGGCATGCCTTCACATTTGATGTCCTCTCTTGTTTATATGCGGCATCCATCCCATAATGGACTGCACACTGTAAATAGAAATGACCCCTTTTTATGGATTGCCAGCTCCTGGGTTGACTTAAACTCAGATTAAAATCAGGATTGACAGACCTCTTAGTTTCTAATCATTATACATTTTAGGACAATTTTAGGACTATATTGTCTTACAATATAGGATTTGTGATATAGCAAACTGCTAATCCAGATTTACCTTTGGGAGTTTAGTGTAATGTATAGATTAGAAGCATTTGCAAATTTAAGAACCTGTTTTAGTAAAGGCTGACACAAAGTGAGAGAGAGAGAATTGGATGAAGTGGACAAAAGAATTTGAAAAATTTGTGCACTGATTGCAGTTTGTATTCTAGCAATGAAGAAAGGTTCATGGTTTGAGAGTATGATTTGAGAGTTCGTGGTTTAAGGGTGTTGTGGTAAGTGCCAAATGTTTTGAAAAGCAGTAGTGAATATGCTTGTTGGCAATTTTAAAAACTGTAATGAAAAATGTCCTTCTCTTGAACTGCAAATGACGTGTTTTTTTCATGCTCTTTTGTTAAAGCACATAGTGTTTACTGAATTTGATAATTATCTGTTGCAGTATTTGTTTCCTGTTAGGAGTGTCCTTGGGGAAAGTGTATGTGTGTGTGTGTGTGCGTGTGTGTGTGTGTGTGTGTGTGTGTGTGTGTGTGTGTGTGTGTGTGTGTTTCACTTTCTGAGGCCTTGTGATGTCGGTGGATGAGCGCTGAGAGCAGCTGGGAGACTGAACAGTTTGTCACCAACAGAAAGTAGAAAGTTATGCATTGCTAGCATGCCTGCTCTAGGAGCTGAAATAGAAGAGACGATACTGTGCTATATATTCTTATCCCTCTTTAACATTCCACGTCCTTAATTGTAATTTGATTGTATTATTTTTATTTTTGATTTTAAAAAAATTTCAATTTATTCAAGTGAGTAAATTCAGAACTAGACCTCCGGACACTATCTAGCACTAAAGTAGTATTTTATTTTGTTTTATTTTATTTTGTTATTCATTTCTTTGCAATGTGATGTTAAACATGCTAGTATCCCTTTCAGCATCCTTTACTGCCAGCAAAGCTCCACCCTGAGCACTTAACATATCTCTTAAAGATTATGGCATTATAGGATAGCATTTCAAAATATTTAAGCTAGAGCTGTATAGCCTACAGGCATTTTGGTAATGCCCTATTTCATATAGATAAGGAGTACTGAGACAGAGCTGTGTCCCTTGTAACTTCTGTGCTGACCTCCAACACTGCCGTGCTTCCTCTGCTTGTGTTCTAATGGGGAAAGAGGACTGGGAAGACACTGCATGTAGCAGGAAAAGCTTCTCACCTGCAGGACGGAGAAGATTAAACAGCACAGAAAGATGTGAATCATCTCATGGTTAGTTGACAGTATGAAAAGTGACCAGGACTGAAAAGATCAATCATTTGGTGCTCAAGATCTTCAGGGACGTCAAACAACAATAAATTGCAATAAATTCTCAAAACACACACAAACAACACACACAGGGGCAGATTTACAAATGGGTGCTGATGCAACCTAAAACAATGCATGCGAATTTATGATTGGTTTACCAAGCAGTTTATTACTCAAACTGTGTGCTCATGAGGCACAGGGTTTAAAAGGCACAGTGGAATAACACTTGTCAACAAGCTCAGGAATGACGAGACAGCAGAGTTGATAAATTATGTTCTGTCCCACCAAAGAATCTTCAGGGGTGTAATTCTCCTCCTGCTAAGAAAGCAGTTTGTGAAATATAAGGACTGTGCATGCAAATTGTACCTGCATCATATTCTGGACTCTGTTTTCTCACACATGTACATCTGATGCCGAGAGTTCAAGCAGTGTTATTCTGTGGGTAAACATGTGTTTGAGACTCCATATAACTGCTGGGGCTGCTACTATTGTTAAAAAAAGTTCCCCAACAACATGTGGTTTTAAATAGCAGAGAAACGTAGACCCAAAACTGGCCGCTGCAAATTACTCAGACTACAGTAAATCAATACGTAATCAGTTGCATGTGTAATATTTTTCTTAGCCCCCCCCTCCCCCTTAAATAGAAATGCACAAGGGAGAGAAATGCATTTTATGTTTCATCAAGCACACCGCACATTTAGGGAGAATGCGTCTGGTTCACAAAAGGCCCACAGAGTGATTCAAGTTAAATTGTGATAGTTGGATGTGAGAAAGAAATGGGTGGGGCCAAAACGATGGAAGATGAAAGGAGATTAGGATCAGGGAGTGAAAGAAGCAGATATGCAGAGACAAAATGGAAAAAGACATAAATAAGTCTGAGGACAGGGGACCTTGTGGTGGTGGAGAGAGGAAAAATGCAGAGCAGATGTCTCAGTGATGCTGCATCACACAGCCTTAGCGTTTCACAGAGATTCGTCTCCACACCTCGGGAGAGGATCTGAAGACAAAAGCTGGCTTTTGTCTTCAACTGGATATTGTATTTGTGTTTAGCTTTTCTCCTGCAATATACGTGCAGCTGCCGCTATGACAGATGTGCCAAACAGGGGCACGTATTCCTTGCAGGTAGTAACATGCGGGAGATTGGCTTTAACACAAATTGCCTCCATCTTTCCTTACTCAGCTTGTGAAACTTTAATGAGTCAAATGTACAGCAACAGACAAAACAAATAGCCAAGGTGAAGTGACAAACTTAAGCCATTTATCTTTTCCCAGTCTAGCTGTGAGTTATTTTAAGTGTAGAGAAAGGAGAGGCTCTAAACAGAAGACTGTATAGACCTGAAATAGAAAGTGATAAAGCTTGTCGTACACTTGTCAAACATTTGTTTTCAATGAATGGGCAAAAATGAGTAAGAAGAAAGTTCATTTCTGTTCATTAAAATCCCATAGTGCCAAGTGCAGTGTTTATACAGACATTGTAGTTTAGCTCTTGGTAAGATCTTGGTTAGGAAGATATTTGTTTGAGCTGTGAGTGTGTGGTATTTTAATTAATTAATTTATCACTCCATGAACACAGGAACTAAAGCAGCATCAAAGAAAATAAAATTATATATTTCCCACCCTGCTGGGAAATGGTTCAGGGTAATTAGAACCATGACCACAATACACGAATACAGTTTGTTTTTTCAAGCAGTGTCTCTTATCAATCACACCAAACTCCCTATGGACATGTTAAATGGACAGCTGCTATCTACAGCCTGCATTATACTCCTGCACACAGTGTAATATACTGTCCAAGTACACCATTCATGCATAACATTTTAACCACTGACAGGTGAAGTGAATTGATAATCTCATTACAGTTGCACCTGTCAAGGTGTGGAACACATTAGGCAAAGTTAATGCTGGCTATGATAGAAAGGTGTCAGAACACACAGTGAATCACAGCCTCTTTGATATGGGGCAGACCAGTCAGAGTACCCATACTGACCCTTGTCCACCATCAAAAGCACCCACAATGGTCATGTGAGCATCAAAACTGGAACTTGAAGCAATGGATCAATTGAAAATGGTGGTCTGGTCTGATATCATGTTTTCATGCATGTTTGTCACATATCTGGGGAGGAAATGGCTCCAGCATGCACCATGTGAACAAGGCAGGCCGGCAGGGCAGTGTGATACTCTGGAAAATGTTCTGCTGGGAAACATTGCATCCTGATGTTCATGAGGTTGTTACCTTGACACATACCACTTGCCTAAGCAGTGGATCCTGCTGTGTGGTTTGAGGACCATGACAAGAAGTTCAAGGTGTGGCCTCCAGAAAACAAAATCAGGCAGATGGTTTTAATATTAAACTTTTCCTATGCATTGTAATGAACATCCCGTGTTTTTTATGATATTAGAAAAATAGAAATCCACCTATTCAAATTGAAAGAGTGTTTCTGTCCAGACCACAGGTAATCAGTACAGAGGCCATATATCTTTACATAAATTAGTCTTAAAGGCACAGAAATAGAAACAGACAGTTTAATTTTCAAGGCTAAAAGGTTCTAAAATGAGCTAAAAAAGTAGTCAATTTCCTAATTTCCTAAAAGCACCTGTGTTTCCTAAATTAGTGCTTCTGTGCATGTGTGTGGGACCGAGTGCAGTCTCTCAGCTGTGCTCCCTGCCCTTGCTGTGGCCTGCCCAGCTCCAGTTGGCTGAGAGTCATACCTCTGCTGGCTGTGATGTGCAGTCTCTCTCCCAGGCCCTGCCTGGCTGTCTCCGTCCCACTGCTGGAACAAAGTCTTCCTTCGTAATGCGAGCATGCTCTGCCCCGGCCAGACGCTGCCTTTCATTCCTCTTTGCTGGACTAAAGTCTCTAGAAGCAACATAGCAACAGAGAGCAAAACTCATAATGTGAATAATAATGTTATCACGCAATATAAAAGCTTGAGTAATTGGTCTTTTGAGATTCCTATAAACTGTAAGTAAACACACTTACCAAGTATTAATTTGCCAAAACATTGACATCCATGACATAACCTTGCACTAAATTATTTATATGCCTCTATAAAGGAGCATTACAGTAGCGTCTTAGAGCCTTTTATTTCTGTTAATGTAATATCGTGAAAAAAGGCTGTGCCCTGTTGCCTTGCTTGTCCCACCCTATACCTTTCACCTCCAGCTCCACACACCTGGACTGAAGCTGGCTGACCTGCTGCTCACCCCTGCCGGCATCTTGGCTCCCTGTGCTCAGGTTTCTGATGGGTGTTTTATCGCCCGTTTCACGGCCTGAGTAGCCTGGTAAACGGGCACATAAATTGGACCACTGGTTGCTTAACAAGAGCTCCGGGTGAGAGCGTGCTGCCCTGTTAAAGTGTGTGTGTGTGTCCGCTGCTGGGTAATAGAATAGCAGCAGGGTGGCGGAATCCTTTCCAGATGCAGCAGGTGTGGGAAGGCTTTAGGCGAGCTGTGTGGGCTGAGAGAGGGAGGCGGCGGCTGCAGGAAGGTCAAAAGTTCCACTGGTTTGCCTACCTGGGGCCCTTGGCCAATAAAGAGGACCGCCAGAGAAGGTCATAGTCGGTAGCAAGACGTGGGTCAGGGCTTTGGGTCAGATGTCTGCCTTGAAAAAATAAAGATCTATAGGTATTGATTTTTCCCCCATTCATGTTTTCCTAGAAAAAATACTCTGAACAAAATAGTGATGCTGTACTCATTTGTCGAGGCCCTTCTGAAAGTGATTCAACTGCATTGATTTTGGAAATGTTTTCAGGCTATTTTCAAAACTAAAAATCCAAACAAAAAAGTTTTGTCTACGGTTCTCATTGTGTAAGCGATCATTCTGCAACCTACCAAAGTGATATAATCGAACTGTGATGGAATCTGGGATTTTTTGATGCACTGAACCGTTTCTAAAGAATTATAGTTGCGTTACGTTGGAGATTTACACCCTTTTTTACACAGACATTGATCTCATCCTAAGAATCGTGATCCTGACAGAAAAGCTGACTGAGAAAGGAAGGACCCTTAAACACAGATCCGTTGGTGAGCCCAAACGGACTGAGGGCAGTCCTGCCTTGGCCTGGGCCAGAGGCTGCAGATATACAGCAGTGGATGGCCGAAACTGCTGATCGATCAATAGGTAGGTCAATTATCTGAGAAAGGCTGCTGGAGTAAGTGGTGTTTAGACTAATAAAAAAATTAACTGCCAAGACTCAGCGCTTTCTTAACACGAAGAAGAAAAAGGATGAGGGAGACGCAGGCTTTCTCTGTGCCCACTGACATAGAAGAAGAGAGCAAGTAGTGCAGAGTATAAATATAACTTACTGTAGTTTTCATGGATGGATATCCAAGGATATCACCTCATAACGTGATGGTCTCTGGAGTCCTATGGTACTACTACATGATACAACCCATAAAATCCATGCAAACAGGACCATACATATTCTCACCACTGTGGTCATATTACAGCTCCCAGACCCTCCATTGAATAAGAGGAAAGAGACTAATCTAACAACTGTCTGTAGGCCTGTATTATACCCGCCTACATTATATTACATTACTGCTCCATTCTCTCAGTACATCCAGCCTTCTTACTCTCCACACCTTGCTGTGTTTTATTTCTTACTGCATTATGAAAATGGGCCTTTTTATATCTTTTCATCAAGTTGAATGGTAGTATGTATTGCATAATGTATAGAGTTACCTTTTTGCTTTCTGTTGCCAGGGGTATGTTAACCCTTTCCAGCCCAAGTGCAAATAATCCAATTTTCTAACTCTAGTGCAGCTTGACACAGAATACATCTTGTTGTGTAAATATGATGCATAGCACATACCATATAAGAACATCGTTTTAACCAGGTGATATAAAAGTTTCTTTTCTTGTTTAGGTCCAATATTAAATTCATATAATAATAAAATATCATTTACTTCTTTAAGCCTCAATTTTAAATAAGAGAAGAGTGCATGAAATATTTCTAATTTTGTGACCTACTTAGCGAAAAAATGTGAATGGGTGTATCATTTAGCATTTGAAAGTTATAATATATTTAGCAGTGAGGGTGATTTATTGCTGTTATACATTTTAGAATGTTTGTGTAATTTTACCTCGATATCCTAATAATCTGTACACCTGTATTACTGTGCTTAGAAACTAATCAGTTCATTAGAAAGTGAAAGCAAACTCAAAAAAACTTGTAACTATTAATTGTTATCAATCTATTGAATTACTACAGCAATTATTTTGACCAATCCATAATCAGTCACTCCGTATGAAGTGACAATATTAAAGACAAGTCTTTAAAGATGGTTCATCAATCAAGTTTCTTTTGTGCCGAAATGCAAGAACGAGCGCACTGAGGCAATTGACATTTTTCTTGTGACATTCTGTTAAAATTTGAAATTGTTTTCCAACCCCAAACTTCTCAACTAGTCATATTTAACTGCAGCGTATGTTGTCAGCTTCGAAGGGCAGCTTTCATATTTAAAATATGTGATTGGACAGCTGAGATATAATGGTCATTGAAACATTTATTGTTAAATTTGAATGGGCTAGAAAGTGTATGGAAAGGTGGATAGGTGATCTGTACTGAAATAACTGTACTTCGGGTTTTGACAGTTTTTATCGACATTGACCCTCGTTTCGGTTCTTCAAGGGGACATATTATACCTCTTTTTAAACAAGTTATAATAGGTCTATAATAGGTCTAAGTTCTCTGCGACAAAATCACTCTTGCATAAAGAGATCTCACAGCTCTGTTCTTGACAGTTTCAGTCCCTTTCAAAATGAGCCGTTTAAGGGCTCTGTCACTTTTCTGGAAATAAGCTGTTGCTGGCCATGCCCCACCCATCCCATGCTTACACTGCGTTTACCACACATGAAAATGGCAGAAAACAGAGGCGCTATCCAGCGCTATATGTTGGACCCCGAGTCGGACCCAGAGCGAAATGAACACAACACTTCATGAGTGACTTGCCTTTGCCTGTAGTCATAGTGCTCAGCGCTTATGCGTGCTCATAAAACCAGCAGACAAAAATGGCGGATCTTCAACCAATCTAGTGGGAGGGGGTCGACAGGTGAGGGGCGGTTCTATGCAAATTTCCTCATCCTGATGTCAGGATAAGGGAGCCGTCCAAATGGCTCACAGAAGCATTTGATTCCTGACACCAAAATCTTTCAATTGACTCGCAGAAAACGGATGGATGTTTTTTTTTTTTCACGCTTGGAGTGTTTATAGGAGCAGTAGAGATCCAAATGGAAATACAAAAGCATGCAAAAAGTGAGTTTTGCATAAGATGTCCCCTTTAAAATATGTATCATTTTCCTTAAACTGTGTCTGTTTTTAAGGAGCAAAGTGCACCTGAAAAAGTGAAATAAGGATTTGTAGGATTTGGATATGTTGGAACTAGTTTTCCCTCTGCCTTCCCCTGCAGCATTTACACACACACACACACACACACACACACACACACACACACACAAACTAACACACAGATGCACAAGCAGCCACATGAGATTAATAAATATGGAATCATTTTGCTGCACTTAGCGGTCAGGTTATGTGGCAGTTTATTTAATATTAATGCAAAGGACTTATTTATAATTGTGTCTATATTTGCTGGGTTTCACCAGAGGAATCCAAAAGATCTCACCTTTTTAAACACATGAGAAGACTTTTAAAAGTAATGGCAGTAGCATTTTAGCTTTGGTATTAAAATCTCTCTCTCTCTCTCTCTCTCTCTCTCTCTCTCTCTCTCTCTCTCTCTCTCCGTGGCTTAATTCTCTATGTGGATATGCTGATATATTGTTACTCTGAAGAGTGAATGCTTCTGAGTGTAGGAGAAGCTCCAGAGCTCAGCTAATGGGGGTTTTGCAATAAACAAACTGACTTTCTTCATCAATCTAGCAACCATAAATTAATCTAATTTGCCCAGGGCTTTGTATGGAAACTGGAAGACACAACGGCCCAAAAACTGATGTGATTAATGAAGTAACAAAAGCAGCCTGCCAGTGATTCTTTTATGTGACAATGGATTGCATGGGTAGGCTGGTGGTATTTAGCCATGATCTGAATTTGACATAAGCTTGGAAAGCCCCTCAAAGAAGGCTGAATTTTGTTGTCTTGCTCACTGTCAGCTTTATGTTGATTAGGCCTTAGAAGTCGAAGGTTATTACTTTTGCTTCGCTCTACTATTCATACTAATGATCTAATGAATTATGTATGTAATTATATATCAGGTTAATGAATTAATAATGCAATTATTTCATTTACATTCAATTTGCAGTTTTTATTTTCAGACTTCAGTGACACTTCAGACTGTTTCCAATTTATTTTCATTGTCAGAAAAGTGGCAACAATGTAAAAGAGCATATGAACAACAACTGGAAGAAGGAAAGGGTAGACAAAACAAGTTTTCAGCAGATGTGATTAATATTAAAATATTTCTCTTTGACTTAAAAGCACAGAAGTTCCATACTTCTGGAAGGATTTTGTCAGTTTCACTGTGCTAGTAGTAAGAACTAATTACCCCAAAATATGAAATACAAGCATTTGTTATCGGCAGCAATAGCGGCAACTCATTAAAAGATTAGCAGTCAATAGCTTTCATTTATGACTTGGCCATTTATTCATCGGTACCGTGACAATCGATTATTTCTGCCTCACTGAAGTCGATGACTGTAAGATTTGTCTCTTTGCAGTAATAGCGCTGTGCCTGTTGTAAGACTGCGGGGTTTTCTCTGCTCATGGAGTATCACTTGTGTGACAGTGAAGCATAAGAATGCTTAAGAAGGCTAACTCCTTTCCTTTTGAGGTTTGGAGTTCTTCCAGCGGTTTTCCTTGAACTATCAGAGCGTTTCTCACCAGTGTAAGTATGTATGAAAACAGTTATCATCTGCTGTGTCTGAGCTGGCCCTGCCAAAAGAGTATGACTTTATGACAGTGTAAACCTCTTCGCGTTTTTATGTGTTTTTGTTGGGGACATATCAACAAATATGGGGTAAGCTGTAATATCATGGGTAAGCTGTAATATCATGCACTGGCTTAGTGCACACATACGCACACATTAAATAAAATGGTATCACAGTACTTATACACTTATCACAATACTTTTATCAATATATGTGTATATATACGTATATAT
>JBBIGA010000146.1:18021132-18047298 GCA_037576975.1 Alestes dentex
TATAGTGTGTGTGTTATGGGTCTCTGGAAAACACAAACACACACACACACACACACACACACACACACACACACACACACAAAGACATGCTCACACACAGCAACCTAAAATGAAAAAGACTGGCGGTGTGTTTTGTCTCCCCAGGGTGCAGGCTGTGGAGGTTGAGGTGCGTGGGTTAGCAGGAGTCTCACACTGTGGGTTAGATGAAAGACGAGTGCACACATGGTGCCTGTTCCTACCTCATGCAGTTGTATTTTTCGAGAGATACTGAAATCAGTAATCCTGAGATTTGAGTAAAGGTTGTGTGTTTCTACATATCTGTTATAAAAATATAGGCAGTAGTAATGTCTACAGAAGAAACCCTTTCCTCACTTGGTATGTGTGTCTGTGCATGTGTCTTCCAAAAGATATGAGGGGCTTTAAATAGTTATTTCAGCAGGAATGCCTTAGTTGTCAAAAAAAAACTGTGTGAACTGGACACACATAATTAATGCTTCCTAGCTTGCTGCTCTTGTATGGCAGAAACATTGGTTTGCCCTAATTGCCCTAGTGAGGTTTAAGTGAGTTGATTTTACAAATGAGAATTGATAACATTAATTATACGTTGAATTCAGTGAAAAGTCGTGAAAGACACTTGGTAATTTAAATGTTTTCCGCATTTTCCCCCTTTTTTCACACTCACAACAGCGTTAGATTTACTAAAGATTTATTCAGATTCATAATTCAGTTTTTCTGAATTTTCCAACCTCTCTTTATACCAGCTTTTGTTAATGAGACTTTTAGACCTCTATTTTCTTTGGTTTCCCTGTTCCGTATTCAAGCAGTCCTGGTTAAAACCACCCTATACAACTTTAACATGAATGGGTGGGTCTAAACTACTGTAAGCTAAATAAGCAGGAGTGAAAATGCACTGGCTTTCATGCCATCACAATAAACCTACAAAGAATGGTTTTTATATGTAGACCATATGTACTAAGAAGTGAATGGTGGGTTTTAAAACTTTTACAGTGTTCACAAGCTACATACCGCATACTAACTCCTGTCTAACACATGGGTTTATAATCTGAGATCTGGGAACTGTGACATCCATAGCACTGGCATCCTGGAAGGATTTAAGTGTTTTGTCATAATAAGATAATCAGAGAACAACCCCATCCTCCAAAATAGATACAAGCTATATGAGCATAATACCCCCACAGCATAACAAGACTACTGGATCTTTACTTTAGGAGTTGAGGGTATACCAGTTGTTGTACACTGCACATACACTCACCTACTTGAAGAGAATTTGGATGACTCATCCAACCATGTCACTTCTTTCCACATCTCTGTAAACCAGTGACTATGGTTTCTGCACCAGTGAACTTGCAAATGTGCATTTGTTACTCTGATGTCTTTCCCATAGATCTAAATGCAGATGTCTTACTGTTGCTACTGAAACATTAGCCAGTGACCGGTCATTATGACTGAAGCTCCTGCCATCTGTGCCCCAGTAATGAGCCTTCTTTCATTACCACCTTTTACCCTTTCACTGCATGTTTATACATTTCACAGAGCAAGACAGAATGTTAGTTGCATAATTATGTCATGAAGTACACATGTATGGAAGCATCTACGCTCATCCTTCTGCTATTTTTTTATTACCCATTTGTATGTGCAACATGAGCAGCTTGTGTTCTTGCATTTTGGCACTGACAGAAAATCTCCAAAATGGTGAAACAGAGGTTTTGCATTACTGGAATGTAATATACATATATTTGCTTTTCATTATTTCTTATATTATATATAAATATTTTGCTTTTCATTATTTCTACTGGCCCTTTTATTATTAGGTGCTCTGACAGTGTAAGTGATGTTCTCACACTGACATTATCTACTGAAAAAATTATATGCAGTAATGAGTACTGAAGGGACCATTTTTGTTGTAAAGTTCCTTTTAAGAATGTGTAACTTTGTGCGTTCATTAAACTCCTCTCAGCTGAAGAGAGGCATGTCACAGCTCTGCAGTGACTCATCAAGCTGCCTCTGATCCTCTCTTTTCCTGCTGTTCTAGTCAGGAGCTGGAGGAAAGACAGAGAGGAAGGAAGAATCCATCACAACAGTCACTGTAGAGGAGTTATAAGTGTTACTCCTGTGTGTGTGTGTGTGTGTGTGTGTGTGTGTGTGTGTGTGTGTGTGTGTTTGTGTTTGTATATTTGTGTGTTTTGTGTGCCTCCTGGGGTGAGGCACAGGGCAGACAGGCTACGCCTCGTTGGCAAGCAGAGAAAGAGATCAGTTGAACAGGTGACGGGTGTCAGCGTGGCCATGACAACTGTTAACACAGACCACTTTTGATAGACATGTAGACACACACACACACACACTCAAACACATATAATATATACATTGTTTCATTTTTTCATTTTCTCTGGTTACATCTCAATCACCAGCCTCCTAAAAGCCAAAAGAGAAAGAGAACAGAAAGGGAATGAAGGGGAGAGAAGAAGAAACAATAGAGTTCAATAAAAAAAATGCCAGCACCATAAAAAGAAGCATAAACACTAGAGAGAGGAACAGTGTTTTAGCTTATTTTTTGCAGCTTAGCCACATTTGCACTTATAAAAAAGTTCACAAAAACATTTAAAACAATACAGTCTCAGTGTTTATGTGGTATTCATTACTAACGAGCAAAAGTAATCAAATAAGTTCACATTTGGTGACCACATGTACAACTGATAAAATATGACCTGAAATTCAGTTGACTTGCTGTTTGCTGAAACAAAGTACATTTTCAACATGAGAAAGACAGAACTTTGGTAAGAAGGAATCATTGGACTGATATTCAGATTCAGATATTCAGGTTTTTAGGGGCTGTGTGGTGGCAGATGATTTTTAAAACAGTGTTAGAACAAAAACAGACCTCTGTGAAACAGTGGTGTACCCACTGGCAACGTTCGTCCAACACAACTCTTGAATACATTTCAAAGACAGGATGCTGTCAACTTCACTAACCTTCCCACCTAGCAGTCGTGTGCCAAAGTTCGGGCACACCTGGTCAAATTACATTTCTGTTTTATTTTTTAATATATTTTTTCTGTAATATTTTACACTCAGCACACAAATAAGAAGTTTACACTAAAATGTGCAGAAAAAGTCTTTAGACTTTTGCACACAACTGTATGTCTTGATCAAAAGACTAGTTTTATCATCAGTACCTATGTGCAAATTTTTAAGCAGTACCTAATATAACTTTGTATATAGCCAAGATATCTGTATTCTCTGTAGATATTAAGTTCTCTGTTTTTGACTGTTTGTTTTACATTTTCCACCAGTTGATTATTCTTTTTTTATTGGAGTATATATCCATCGCTAGCTCACATCACATGTCTAGGAGCGTGATCACTAATGCCTTGTGTGTACAAGTGTGTGTCCAGTGATGTTTGAACTTTGCGGTCCATGTAACCCTGCTCTTATCACTGGTCAGTCTCTGGTGTAGCTGATTAAAAGGTAAGCCACTGGCTCTTATAGCGAAGTGAGTGCAGGTTCAGATTCAGCCACTGCTCCACTTTCTGTCTCACGCTGTACCCACAGCTCGATGGCTTTGATAGATAGCAAGGCTCGGTCAATGCCCTGAGCGAAGTGGAGCGTGACTAAAGCTTGGCGTGGGTGTCCTTAACAGTGTCAATCTTCTGTTTTGCTCAGCTGATAGAGATCAGTGCTCATTCGTGAGATTAAAGTCACAGAAAGAAACCTTGCATGCAGGGATGATTAATGAGGAATAAAAAGTGTTTTGTTTTTGTGTGTTGATTCCTGGCAGCTTCATCCTGGTGTTTGGCTGTCTGGTCCTGTCTGTGTTCTCCACTATCCCAGTTTATATGGACCTGTCCAACCACTGCCTGCTCATACTGGTGAGAACACAAACTCCACACCTCTGCATGCATGGTGCTTTAACACACAATATAAAAACAGAGCATTTGAACTGTGCTCTGGAAATAGTGATGCATTATGTTTATTTTAAATATGTGCATAATTTCCACATGAATAAGACATCAATACAATTGTGTTAAGTTTTCATTTACATACTTTTTGCAGTATTTGTAATCCACTCTATGCAAAAATAAAAATATCCAGACCTGCATGCTGATGAATGAATTCAGCTACTTTTAGGTGTGAACACTGATTATACTAGTGTTCCATTGTGTACACACAGCTTCCATTAAATTCATAGAAAAAGCACTGCGAACAGAATGGGATGGCACAGCCACACATAAGCCTCAGGTCACCTTACATAATGCCCCCAACATTGGGCTGTAAGGCATATAAAGTTTTGATATGACTATTCATGTGGAAATGTGGTACACGTTTGAATTAGGTTAATTCAGTGCATTCTTTTTTTCTTTTCTTTTTTTTTACAGTGTTATTAAGCTTAAGCTAAAACTCTGCCTCAGATATCCATTGTTTTTTTGATATAATGTTTCAGAGGCCACCTGTCGTCCGTGCAATCTGATACATGGTTTGTTGTGTTTTTTGAGCTACATTTCTACTCTGTGTTGTTTTATTGGTGAGTGCGGTCTTCTCAGGTGAAGAAGACTAGCCCCATGATGTCCATGTGTTGTCTGCGCTGTCTCTGTTGGGGTTGTGTATCCGCTGAAGTGTCACGGTGGGAGGGCTCATTTCTTACCTGAGAAAGGTCAAAGGGGGCTTCTCTCCAACTGATGGGAAAACAGAGAGTCTTCAATGCCCAGTGCATCAGACGAAGGGCTAAGAAAGCACACTGTGTTGTGACAGTGGATAGAAGTCATACTCAAGTGTCATTGAATGCCAGAGAAATCCCAGCCCAGAGTTTAAGCATAGCAGAAATCCCACAGAGAAGAGTTGTGGGATCATGCAGAATATGAACTGCGCAGTCTCAGAATGATGAATTACGCTGAGAGGCCACATATGTATGTTGACCAAGAGGTTGCAGTATTTATAAAGACAATACTTAGATGTTATAATGGAGAAAATATATTAGTTGTATAGATTATATAATGTTCGCATTCATGTACAAGCAGATATCATTAAATAATATTATGTACATGCTCTGTATTTGAGTCCTTCTTACTCAAGAAAGCGAAATAAGCAAACAATAGTAAGATACTTCACATTTCAGTGAAGTATCTTTTATCAGCCTTTTTTCAGCCTTTTATCATTCTTGAATTGACACAAATCGATAATAATTAGGGAATAATTCTACACTGAAAGCCAGTGTTTTTTGTGTACATATATGACAATACATAATCATTCCAAAAATTCAGGATAATCCAGATTAGCATTTTCAATAAATGTTGCATTTTGCTCTTCTGGAACATAAATATGAAATATTGGTTTGAAATACTGGTCAGAGCTACAGGTCCTCTTTTATGCAGCTATACGCCAATACAGATCCCTAATAATGATACATTCATAATCTGAATTACATTCTGAATGTGTGCATGCTAGCTGATAAACTATTGTGTCTTTTCCGTAGATCTAATTCCCAGTGAAATGTGTGCGTTCCAGTTACTGTAGTGGCAGATTTTGATAAACAGCGCCAGAGTGTTGCTCTGAATGATAGTCACTCTGATGTCAATCGGTTAAAAAAATGCTAAACCCCTAACTGGTACAGAAAACGACAGGGATTCCTCAGGCAGTGCATGTGTGAACGGTGGGTGCTGACTGCTGTAGAAAAGAGCAGCCAGCATGCTGCAGCACTGTCAGCCCTGCTGTAATGTGCAGTACTGACAGATGTTTTAATCTGCTGAGAGACCCATTGAATGCCGTTGGGTTTATCAAACAGTGCAATTAGCAGGGCTGGCCGCTGGCACTGATAAATGAGCTCCAGGGGTAATTACGCTAACTAGATACTATTACTGGCTCCTGCAGCGCACGGTGGAGTCCCAGCTCAAGCTGCAGACTCAGGTTTTTCTACTGCGCTACTGCTCTCAGTACATGACAGAAGACAAAGCTCACTGTGCAACGTTGTGGAGACTGCTGGTGCATTTTTTTTTTTAACTTTGACTAGTTCAGTGCAGAATGCTTTCTTTTGCTAATTTTAGAAACCTTGCACACTTCTCAAATCAATGCACACACCATTTTATACATTTATTGGATCAAATAAAACATCTTTGTTCTACTATAATGACACATTGGGAACATTTGCCAGAATATAATATCAAGGGTGAAACCATGTTTCAAGCCATGCTGTGACGGTTCATCTATGGAAGTCTATTATGTACATGAATTTTAAGAGGCAACGAATTGGCATAAGTACTTGACAAACACTTTACAAATAACAACTTTAGATTTATTGGCAAAACACTATGGGGGGGGGTAATTATACTTGGACTTATTATAAATTTAGTAATAAGCTGAAAGCATTTCTCGACCAAGGCATCTATTATGTGCTAGCTTATTGGTTATTATAGCTTCATGGTCACAGTATGTGCTGAAGTAGGTGAAATAAGTAAAGGTTATTTGGCTTCCCCTAAATTTGCTGCACCAACAAAACAGGACCTTTATTGCTCCTTTACAGTATACTTTAACAGAAATTGCCATACGACCTGTCTAATCATCATATGTTTTGAGTGTGATGTAGTTAATGAGGTGACGTGCTGTTGCATCCTGCAGGAGTTTGTGATGATCGTTGTGTTTGGTCTGGAGTACATCATTCGTATCTGGTCTGCTGGATGCTGCTGTCGCTACAGAGGATGGCAGGGACGACTGCGCTTCGCCAGGAAGCCGTTCTGTGTCATAGGTGAGAAAGAGTCTGGGTGCTGATGCTGATGGATGATGTTGGAAAGCCGAAATTGACAGGGTAATCATAGCAGGGCTCCTAGAGTCTGAATCAGTGTCTGAGCTTCACACACACACATGGCCATGGCTCTGTCCATATAGGGTGTTTGGAGTACTGAAAGTTATCCTTGGATGCCTGTGCAAGATCCTGTTTCAGCATAATGGCATCAAAATTTGTTATAAAAGATGCTCTGTATTGTCAGTGATTGTTGCCTCATCCATCTTTTCTTTTGAAATCAAGGGTTTTAAATGGGGTGTTTGTCCCCACCTTTGCTAAAATAACAGCTTCTGCTCTTCTTGGAAGACTGTTGGAAGAACATTGCTGTAAGGATTTGATTACATTCAGCCTTGGGAGCGTTAGTGAGGTCAGCTACTGAGGTTGGATTATTAGTTCTGAATTACAAACGCCATGCCAGCTCATCCGAAAGTACTGGATTGTGTATATTATCACAACGGAGAGTGAATTTCCACAGAGCAATGCAGAGGAGCTTTATAGCTCTCTAGCTGATGCCGGGCCCTGGCATTAGTTCACCAGTGTGGTTGCTGGCTCTGACATAACTAACAAGACATGAGATCCAATTTCCCTCTGTGAGAGTGATTTGAGGATACAAAGAAGAAAGGCTTTTGCTAAATGAAGGCCGAGCTCTTTATTTAGTGTGCTTATCTAAGGATAATTAGAAGCACGCACCTGCACACCATGCATCACCTCAGGCCTTTAAGCAAGCGCAGTGACCCTAACAAACTAATTAACAACCTCTTTTTCTCATTCATCCAGCTTGCAGAGTTTTGCAAACACAAACACAGCCATTTTGTCAAAATATTCTCCTGTCCACATTTGTTATGGCGCCATACTTTCTGCAGAGAGATACACAGATAGACAGATAGATTGATAGATTTATGAGAAGACTGAAGATTGATAGAAATAAGGTGTTTTACATTGAGGTCCAAAATAGTTTTTGAGTAAATACATACAGGTTTATAAGGTCATGATGTTGAGAACAAATAAGTGGAAGGTTTCTCTCTCCAGAGGTAGATCATACCTCTGCAAACCCTGCCAAAACGAACTAAAAGCTTCATTCTGTTGTGTTTGAAAGTGATTGTGCTGCATACTTTATAAAGTTGCTTTAAAGCCGCTTTTGCCCAGTCACTGAGAGGTCGCAGATGCAATCCCCAGAATTACTGGCCTCAGTCCGATAGCATTATTGGCCTCACTCTCTCTGAGCGGATAGGATGCCCCTTTTAGCGGGATGCTAGCCAGTGTGGTTGTCTGTTAGCTGACATAACAAAATTGCCAGTTAGAGTTCTCCTCCAAGCCTGTAGAGTCATCCAGTGATGTTAACGGCATGTGCTTGCCTTCACCCCCGGGCTTGGTGTGAGGCCTAGCTAGCAAGGTAAATGGAATCAGCAATGAAAATCTAACAGTTTGACAGTTTAGGGTATGCTACAAGAAATGCAGGAGACATATTGGTTCAGTCACAATAGCTGAAAGAATAATCATTTATAGAAATAATGCTGTCCAAGTGAAAACAGTTGGTCAGAAAAATGCTTTAGTAATATCTTTCTGTCACTGTGCTTTGACATGGATTTTTTTTAATGCTTTGAGATTGTATTGTGCTCAACTTCATCTGTGTACATTTTTGGAAAATAAGAATTGTGTCATTTGAGCAAAGAACAATATTATTCCAGGTCAGTCAGCGGTGTAAATGAGAATTTGGTTTAGTGTTTGGAGAAGATGTGTCTTCACTGGCCTCTACTGGCCCATCTCTCAACCTCTTATGTGTGAGAGAGATAACAGACATGTGAACAATCCATCATATTTCCTCACTAGACTGTACCTATTTTTCTAAGCAGTCCCAGGGAGCCTCTGAGAAAAACAGTAGGTCTTTCTTAGGTACTACTAGGTGCTCTTGGTTTTTCTTTGGACCTTACTGAAGCAAATTAAGATAAGCAAATATCACTTTGCAAGGAAGAACCATAATTGCCTTTGAATAATGATGGATACAGCTAAGAATTCAGCTATACTTTTCAGCTGGAATGCTGCTCAGTAATGAGTGTTGAGAATTTTGTGACGATTCAGTTGTTGTGCTCGTGCCCCAGGCAAACGAACGGGCCTTATTCCCATGATGTGTAAATAGAGGCTGGAACTGTTTTTCTCCACATCATAGACATCATCGTGCTCATCGCATCCATCGCTGTGGTGTCTGCCGGCAGCCAGGGCAACATTTTCGCCACGTCCGCACTGCGCAGTCTCCGCTTCTTACAGATCCTGCGGATGGTGCGCATGGACAGACGAGGGGGCACCTGGAAACTGCTGGGATCGGTAGTCTATGCTCACAGTAAGGTATGCTTGGATGTGTGAGTCTGCTTTCAGTGAAAGCAAGGCTTTCTGCTCAAAGTTATGGTTTGACAAGTCTTCATGTTTGTTATTTTCTTCTTATCACATATAAGTGGACCGACTAAGACAGGAATTGTATCCAAAGTTTTGTCTAATGTTGTCCCAGCACTTTGCAGTGTAAAGAGTAACCCAAAGTACTAAATGAAACATCACTGAGAAAGCAAATAAGTGGATAGTTACATTATAAAAGTGGACTGAAATCCAAAAACATGGACAGATGATAAATATGAGTGGGGTAAAGGCCTGCCAAGTCATGCTCTTGAGTGTGGGTGAGTGTTCCTGTCGACTCTAGGCTTGTGACCCTGCTTTCAGCCTGCCTTTCTGTAGGCCTGTCTAGGCTGTAGCTCCTGCCACGAACCGAGGCCAAACCACAGACTTCCTCGGCCCTTAGAAACCCACCATTTAGTGGACAGATTATGGGCTTCAGCTCCCCACTGAACACTGTGGGCTACAGAACAGCCGCTTTACTCCTCTATCTCCCCTTGGCTTACACTACTGATTTTCTTGTCCCATCACACTTCAGCAGCAGTGCACACACCATGACCAACAGATCTGACAAATCAATGAATGTAATTTTCTCTTTCCATCAACCAAGGAAAGCCATCATCTGTTTGAGTGCATATGACATAAGCTCAGTTTGTGGTGTTGTCCTGTCACTGCCAGTTAGACTGATGTTTTGGTAATGCTTTACATTGTTCTGTGTCTGCAGGAGTTGGTAACTGCCTGGTACATTGGATTTCTGGTACTGATCTTCTCATCCTTCCTGGTTTACTTGGTGGAGAAAGAGGTTAACAAGCAGTTTGCAACCTACGCTGATGCTCTTTGGTGGGGAACGGTAAGTCGACCCAAAATGTTCCATGACTTTCTACGTCTCCCTTTTTATTTGCTCACACACAAATAATGCTCAAACAGAATGAAAAACAAATTGAAAGACAAAATTAAATATTCAATTCCATTTTTACATGGACACCAGATGTAGCTAAATACATAGCTTTTCATAGCTAGGTGACCTGATCATTGATGAAGTAGTTGAGTTGATACTTGTAAGCCCCCACTTCAGGCCTTTTTAGAGATATCTAATTTGTCCTTTTAGTATTCTGCACACAAGTACTCTCCTCCTTATGAGTATAAAATCAAAATTATGGTTTTACTACCTCCTCACATTGGAAAAACACAGCAGTGCACTTACCAGGGACATTGTCACAGTTCCTCACCAGTGAAATAAAGAAGTCAATAAATCTAATTTTCAACTCCCATCAACCAAGGAAAAGCCATCAACTGTTTAAAAACAGATGACATGATGTCAGGTTGTGGCAGTATCTAGGCTCTAGTCTTGCTTTTTGAGAGCTGGATACACCAGCTGACCAGTGCTGGACTCATAGACTACCACGAGTGTTTACGCTGGATGCAGCCCAGGCTTGAGTGTAGAGCTGCCAGGCTGACTGCAGCGTAAAGGAGAAAAGCAGAAGAGTAGGAGTCTAGCTCTGTATGTGTATGTGATTATGTGTGTGTGAGTGTGTGTGTGTGTGTGTGTGGGTTTGCACTCCCAGTCCTCACCAAAAGGCCACAGCACACTCAGCATTTGACAGATTGTTCACTTTTACTGGATGTGTTGAATTTGTTTTGGCCTGGGCTGTGTTTAAGTATCTCCTGCCTGCAAGAATCCGAAGCTTTCACTTACTGGTGTGGAAAAGGAGCAGGAGCCGTTAGACTAATGCTTTTTTTAATGCAGGCTACCGATTTATTACTCTCACAGAAGGGACAGAGGCAACACAAATGGCTGTGTGGCTGTAACTCTAGAGTAGACCTCTGTTTGGATTTAGATATTCATGGCCGTTTAATATGGCAGATTGGACAGGGGTTGTTGTAAGTGGAGCTGTGCGTCCAGCATGTGGCTTTTGCTGCGCTGCATGGCAGCCTTTCGCAGGAACATGATCGGGACAGACAGTGTGGGACAATATCCACTATGCTGTGGCCAGTTTTCCATTTGAACCCCACGTATAGTCATTGTTTGGAGGAAACCAGAGCGTGTGCGGGATCTTCCCCCTTCTTCCTCGGCTGATTAAAGATATCGTCTGGGCACTGCCATTTGCTCTGCACTTGTAATCAGTAGGGTAATCTAATGCTGCCTGCCTGCGAGGTGCTGGTACCCTTCAGATTTTGAAGCTGCCACGCACGGGCCCTTCCAAACTCTGACCTTTGACCACATTTCTCTGTATCCGCAGATCACTCTTACTACCATTGGCTACGGGGATAAGACACCGCAGACGTGGCCAGGCCGGCTGCTGTCGGCGGGCTTCGCTTTGCTGGGAATTTCCTTCTTTGCTCTGCCTGCGGTGAGTAAAGAACAGATCAGGCCAGCCACAGGCTGCACACAAGCATGCCCTCACATGAACGCTCATATTCTGCACGCTATAGGCCAAAAGTGTGAAAGCAAAAAGCGTTTTTTTTTTTGTTCTGCACATATGACTTAGCAAATGTTGTCATGTATTGAATCAGGTGAGCTAGTGTGCATAGAATGGGGTTCCCAGGACTGCGGCGGGCTCAGTTTTATATATACCTATACTTTTTATATAAGAAATCCTTCATGATTTTGTTGGTAACAGTCCCTTATGTTGATGAGTTATGAATGATTTACAGACTCTTAAATTAATTTGCTTGATTCAACCATAGTGATTTACAAAAAATAATTAAAGTTATTTATTGATTCATTCCACATGTGCAAAGTGAGACAGCAAAATGGCCAATAAACATACCAGTCAACATATCTGCAGCAGACTTTAGCCCTAATGTTTTATACTAATAAACATATTATTGATCATGAACTCTTAATGATGAGATTCTTCATATTCCAATATGTCATTTTATATGGATAGTGTTGCTACAGTAGTATATGATTTCTCAGAAGGTTATGCTCTTATTGTTATTTTCCGACTCGTCCAGTTGTGAAAAAGTTTGAAAACAAGAGACAGATTTGTTCTAAGAAATTCTACTCCCTGTTTTTATGCTTGTATGTTTTGGCCCACTTGCTAAAGCATCTGTGCATGCGGTAGGTCATGCAGTGATATTAATCCAAGGTGCTTCAGATCACAGTGTTCAGATCCACGCATACGTCCTTCCAGCACAGGGAAGTCTGCCAGCTCTGTGTGACTCGCGCTCTCTTAGAGCTCTCGCAAATGAAGACTAATGTCCATCAGGTGTCATGTGCTGACCAAGATCGCTTCTAATCACTCCAGTAAACAACTTTTGTTAGTTCTGGAAGGCTCTCTTTGTTGTGGTGACTTTTCATGTTGAATTGGGAGGGGGGCCTGAAATTCTTTTGTTTTGTTCTTGCATCTTGCACTGACTGAGAGTTCATGGTGAAGCACAGAGGGCAATTATTGGAGCCATTGATTGCCAAATAATAAATACATTAATAAGGTGTGTGTGTGTGTGTGTGTGTGTGTGTGTGTGTGTGTGTGTCTGTAGGGGATTCTAGGCTCAGGCTTTGCTCTTAAGGTACAGGAGCAGCACAGACAGAAGCACTTTGAAAAGAGAAGAAACCCAGCTGCCAGTCTTATACAGGTAAAGTCACTGCACTGGACATTCTCAGGCCTGTTTTATTGATCATATACCCATTTAAGTAAGACAACATTCAGCAGCTAAGTACTGAACAGTTGTATCCATATGCATAGTAAAATAATCTAGTGCATGGTAATGAATACATTACAGGATGGAATTGGAAGCAGGGAGAGCTTTTCCATTCATCAACGTATTTAACCAACACAACACAACACATCATTTTATTGACATATAGTTTAAGTAAAGTCTGATTGCAATGTAATACTTCGGGAATTTGTTCTTTTTTAATCCAGCTCCTCATGACTCGGAAACCTGCACAGTATTCTTTGATTCTGCACCCCTGATTTAGCTCATAAACTGATTAAAGAACCTTTAACAGCTGGAACCTTTCCCTGTTGTAGCAGGGAATAGTTCAACAGACCAGGAGCACGGTTAAGAAATGCTGTCCTAGTGTATTGTATAATACACCTTTTTTAATTCTTAACTACTTTTATTCAAGTTGATTCTATTTATTAGGCCATGGTTTTGGTTATTTTTAAGTATTGTTGCAACCGTTTGGCCAATAATGTAAATACAGTGGAGTGCATATTCAAACTGAATATAAGATGCTGATTTCAATTTGTATTTCTGTTTAAACACATGATCAAGCGTTCAGAATCACTGGCTTCTGAGCAGGGAACACCTTCTGCAACCATCTCATTTCCTGACCTTTAACCTTACCATGATTAGTTTGGAGGGATGAAAGAGGAGTTACATGGGGTTTAACCATCTGCCTAATTCATTTTCTCCATCTATTTGTGTGCGTGTAAAAGGCAGTTTTCGCAGTCTCCTGAACATTTTATCTAAGTGGGGAAAAACAAACAATAACACATACACACACACATACACACACACACACACACACACACACACACACACACTCACACACTGATTTCGCTGAAGCCCATTATCATCCAAAAGAAACACCAGCGGATATTTATTATGTGTTTCCATGGAAGGAATTCTGTGTGAGGGTTTCCTCAAGGATAATAGTTCTTCCTAATGGATACAACCATCCTCCTTTTGAAAAGCAGAAACCAGTTTGTTCCAAGAATGTGTGTGCTACATGTATACACACAAACACACACACACAAACACACACACACACACACACACACACAGAAACATATAGTGGTACTGTACTGTAGTAAAACTGAAACTTTTTATTGTTACCAAAAAAATGAACATAACCCCTCCTATCTCCATTGTTTCTCATGACTGTTTCTTTACTACGTGTTCAGTGTTTTTTTTTTTTTTTTAGGTGGATAATCTGTCCTGCAGTGATCATTGTTACAGTCTGTTGTTCATATAGTGACATACAGCTCTAGGAAAAGTGTCATATTCTTGTTTCTCCCAGCAGATCCTACTCAGCTGAATTTTTTAACTGAAAATGGAACAACTGGATTATGATGTTTGGACACTTTTTTCTTTTGCAAATGTTTACGTGTTGGATGGTGCTTTCTGCAGGTTTTCACATCGCGGGAAGTAAAACTTTCTCCAGCTTCATCTCTAGATTCACCACTCTGTTTCCTTTGCTCTATGTTTTGTGGTATATGTTTTGTGGCATGTATGTGTGTCTATGTGTGTGTGTGTGTGTGTGTGTGTGTGTGTGTGTGTGTCTACATTACCATTCAAAAAGTTGGAATCAATTTGAAGATGCTAGAAGATATTTTAATATTTAAGATTGATTTAATATTTCAAGTTTTTTGGGAACAACAAGAAGGTTGTAAATGATGAGGACTGTTGTGTAATGATCTGTAGTCATTTCTTACAAGTTATCTGCCTCAAGGTTTATGATTTTTCATATATGGCGTATTTTGGATGTTAACTTTATTTGTTCACGTTGTACGGTTTGGGTAGATACAACACACACACAATTTGTTTGTTATTATTGAAAACAGTGGAAGATGATTCCAGATGTTTGAATGGTAGTGTGTGTATATGTGTGTCATAGATTTTACTGTCACACATTTTTATTTTAAAATAGAGACCTTCAATGTGCTTATTCTTTGGATTACATTTCTTATTTATTGACAGTTAGTTTTACCAGCCCAAGTTACTTCTAGTTATAGCGAACTAATAAATAAGACATTTTTCTGCAATTTCTAGTGCGCAATTTGTATTCATTTGCAAAGCTTACTATATTGTAGAAAAAAGACATAAAACATAAAATGTAATAACTAAAATAACTGTTACTATAATGACTGACTTATACTTATTATATCACATCAATATTTTATCACTACCAGCTACAGCACATTTGTTCCAACCTCTTATGTGTTCCTTTTCTGGCTATTTTAATGTTGTCTGCGTGTGTCCCACTGGCTCATAAGACATCCTTTCAGTGCCGCTGGTGTTTTGCACCAATTACAATGTTCAAAGTGCAGAGTAAATCTTTGCCACTAACTCTGATTTACCCGGACACACCTCAAATCCATTCACTGAAAAAATGTCTTTTTAAAGGTTCTCTATTTTCCTGGCTTTGCCTTCACCATGCTCATGTCTCTCTACACCCGTTTCCATGTGTGTCCTTGTGTGTGTGTGTGTGTGTGTGTGTTGTCCCAGGCTGCCTGGCGACTCTACTCCACAGACCGCTCCAGAACGTACCTGAGTGGCACATGGCGGTACTATAAAAGTGTTCTCCCTCCTCAAAGGCATGTATCCATGCAATGAACTGATGAGAAAACTCTGACCTGAACTGGTTTTTACTAATCTGCTTTTTTTTTTGTTTTGTTTTCTTTCGTTTGTTTGTTTGTTTGTTTTCTCTTTTTTTTTCTTCAACCCCCCCGCTCTCTCCTGGCCTTGTGTACTTTTCTTTTGGTTTCCATTTTTTCCTCCCTGTTTACCTTTTGTATACTCTGCACGTAGTGTGTTTGGCGTAGTTATGCGGCTGATGAGAACTCGGTTTCCATTGCTACCTGGAAGCCTCATTTGAAGGCGTTGCATACCTGCAGCCCTACAAAGTAGGTACAACTCTGGCAGCTGGTGTTGTATTTGGTGTCTGTGCTCCTGTGGCCCTCGTATCTCCCCTTCTCTTTGCAAACAAGTCTGTGCTTCCGAGCATAATCACTTCTTCTTCACATTCCCTCTCACTGTATTCACCCTTTTTTAAGGCCGAGGCCAAGGCCAAGGCCTGTAGTCCTGCAGTCACCAAACACAGGCTAAAATGGAATATGGATTGTATTCAAACTGAAATGTCAGTTCATATAAGCACTGCAGACCCTCGGCAGCTTTCTCCTGAAGCTTCAGTCTGTGGAGACTCTCGTAGTTATGTAGGCCAGAGTGAAAGACGAGGAACATTGTGAAAACAGGCTATTCTTAAAGAGTCTGAAAATACTACCTGCAGAAGCATACACCCACCCACACACACACACGCACCCACCGACACACACATACATGTTCAGATAGAGGGATGCATTATTTTACTTTCCCAGTAATCGCTGACTTACATTTTGAGGCTTTATTATCTGTGCTAGAGCTTTTCTAGAGTGCTTGACTGTGCGGTGCCCGCTGCTTGCATGTCTGCTTGGTGTTTGGTGCCTATTTATGCTGTCTTCCTGCTTTCAGTTCTGCAGTTTTTCATGCTGTGATTTGTTTCTTGAGTGTGTAGAAGTGTGTGGGTGTGTGCATATGTTGGTGTGGGCGTGTATGCATATTTTCCTTCTCCCTTGACGTGCAGTGTACTGTATTGTGTTTAACACAGGGAGAAATATATTGATTATTCATAGACTATATGAAAGATTCAGTATATTTCAGAACCATTTGTCTTTTCTCCTTTATTGTTCCTGTTTTTCACGTAAATATTAATCTTCTGACCCTTTTCTCCTCTCTGTTGCTAACTAACAACTGAAGGAAAGACCAGGGCGAATCCACCACCAGGTTTGTTATTCTTACACTGTATGAACGCTGCAATGTATTTTTGCTTGTAGCCCAGAGTGACTTTTTCCTGTCAAAAATGTAAAATACTTGAATGTACCTATTAAAAATGAGGACGAGAATCACATCTTTAGAATCACAAAGTGGTGCTTGTTAGAAAGTAGCATACAGAGCACATCCTTCATTGTCATCAAGTTTGAAAGAGCCACCCTTGCTACAGGGACAAACAGTCTGTTTAGAGGGTTTTAATTGCAGGAGAAAATGTCTAAAGGCTTGAGGATGAGATGCAGGTTTGTAGCCCTGTATGTGTTTCATGTATGAGAGAGGAAGAAAGAACAATACGGATAAAGAGAGCTCTTTTGGCTGTCATAGAGCACGGGGCGCAGTACCGCTCGCCTGACTCTATGGACTGCAGATAGCATCATGATGCGCTTTTTCCATTCAGAGATTATTTATGTTAGTGATTAAATATCACTCCAGCCAAAGCACTCACCAGACATTATTTAAAGAGAGGGAGAGAGAGACAGAGAGAAAGACAGAGAGGGAGAGACAGAGAAGAGAAAGAAAACAGAGGCAGAGATAGAGAAATGAGAGAGGTGCTACTTAGGTAGGAAAGTTAGAAGTTGGCAACGCTCCAATGTGTTCCCTTGCCCACTCTATCTTTGTCCTTTCTCTTCTTTCAGTATTTCAGTATTAACTGTAGTACCACAGATTCTGAATGTAGACATGAGTATAATAGGACTTACACAGTAACAGGCCATGCTTAGCCGCGGCAGTAACTTTGTCATTGCGTAGTTAAATATTCATGCAACAGCCAAATGTGCTGCTGTGCAGTTGCTTTGCTCTTTTAATTTTCCAGTAATTTCAGCTAGGCTCATTACTGCTGCGTTGTAAGTAATGGTAACACCCAAAGCTCTTTTTTTCCAATTTTCAACTTACACTGCTTTTAATTAGTGGTGTAATTGGATTTGGGGCGTGTGGCTCATATCTCCAGCGAGAACAGCAGAGCCAGACACTTAGGGCTTTAGTGAAGCAATTTACAGTTCTAAAGGTCCCTTGGTGGGTGGCAGATATGTCATAATATGTGTCTGCAAGTAGTCTTCCCAACCTCAGAGGCACGAAACAAAAAGCTAAGCTGTAAATACCCCAGCACTGCTTGTAGGATTCAGTATGTGACCGAGCACAATAAAATAACTCAGCGTCTTTGCAATACTTTACTGGCCAGAATGAGAGGAAGTAGTGCTCTAGAACAAAATCTCGCTGTAATTGGCTAACAAATTGAGGAAAGCTTCAAGGGTGGCTTTCATGTTCTCTGGTGTGTGCGTGTGTATAGTTACTGCATGTGTGCCACTCACAGTGCCTTTCCCAGCACTCTGAAATGCAAATATTAACAAATTCAGACATATTCAGCCTTTACCTCCACATCAAAGTGTGTGTCTGATTTTCCAAGCCACACATCTGTTTGTTCCACTGAAGGAATTCAACTTTCTCGTCACAGTCTAACTAACCCAAGCCCATCTGTCTCCCACGCTCTCTAGTAAGGGTCATAGTAATAGACAGAAGCTCTTCAGGAGGTATACCACACGGAGACATAGGTACCCAGCATCCCCCTCTGCTCTGGCCACATAACCGATGAGAATGCTAACTAACCACAGGTGCATGGACGATGATGGATACTCAAAAACATCCCTTTCTCTCCTCTTTGTGACTTTGCCATGGGGCTTTAATAAAGTGTCCACAATTCCTCCTGCCTGTTGCCTGAAGTTAGACTCGCACAAATTTTAAAGCAGCCTAGGCTCTCATTGCATGTTACATTTAGAAATGATTTACGTTGAGTTGTCAGTTTATTATGTACCCCCATTCTGACGTAAGTCATGCATCACCCGACTGATGTGTGGTCTACATCCAGTCTTTGTAGCATCAACTGGTGTTTAGTGATTGCTGATCATGTGGATAAAAATATGTATCTGAGGGGTCAAATAAGAACTCTGCAAGCAGACAGACTGGCCAAATCAGGGAGGTCACATTGAAATACTGTACCACGTATTGGGCTTTGTCTTGAAAAGGCTTCTATAGCTGAAGACCATGTCAGGTGGCAATGTTGTCAGTGAACAATGAAAAATAAGTGGGCATAGAACCATCGAAACTGAACTGTTGGAGTGTGAACAAATGATCTGGTCAGACAGCTTACTTATTTGTTCTGGGAGATCCGTGGAGCCATCCTGTCAGCAGTACCTGCTGGTAGTGGCAGTATGATACTATGGAGAATGCTTTTCTGGCAGTAACCCTGCTACACATTGAAGAATATCTAAACAACACAGCGTACCGGAATGTTGCTGACCAAGTTTATCCCTCCTATGGAAAATCCCAACATGATAAAACACCATATCACAAGCCAAGTGTCATCACTGAATGTTCCTGGGAACATGCGTTCTTTGGAATAAAGTGGAAAGGGCTGTTCAAAACAAGACTGTCCATCCAAGTTGCAGCAAGGTTCTGTGTAACACATCCAGCATCTGGTAAAATCCATGCTCAGGAGAATTCAGGCTGTTCTGAAGACAAAAGGAGGCACAACACTGTTCAATCAGGTGTACCAAATAAACTGGCAAGTCAGTGTAAATGACCCTGAGAGCCTGCCGAATAGAAATCTTTATATTGCATTACATCTTTGTATTTTTGAATGACTGGTTATGATTTGCGAGGTTTGGTCCATTCTACAAGTAGTACCTGAAGCAAATGCACCATTTCAGTCCTAATGATAGAATGAAGGCAGATGTGTGGGAAATGTTATTTTAGATTGCTTAAGCAGGGTTTTCCATCTTATATAGACAGTTTTAAGTGATCTGTCATAAAATAAAGTGGATTTTAACAGCATCTAAGCCTACATCTGTGTTGCATGTGCATGTACATGACTGCTTAAAAGCAAATAGTGGCATCTCTGAGCATTAAGCACTAACACGTCTTTCAGCCAGCCTCTAGTCTCTAACACCGCCGTAACCATCATCTCACACACAATGGTACTTTTCATGTAAGTCAGTGTGACTCACGCACCTGTCAGTTTAAGGGCCCTTTAAATTTGATGACTGAGAAGAGACACTTCTCATCTTGTTTGTTTTTTTTCCCCTCAAGTCTTTCATTCTGGCCCATAACTCAAACTCTATATAGACTCATAATCGCAGCTAAGTGGCCTGAAAACATTGCCTGCTGATTGATGGCTATCTATAGAATGCCTACCTCCTGCATTGCATGCCAGTTTCTTGGTGTTATTTTGGCTACAGGACTGTGTTTTAAGTGCAAGAACTTTCAGATGTATTAGGAAAGGATTTTTTTGAATGAACACTATTAAAATGAACACGTTTCCTTGATATATATTATGGATTATGGCTTGCCTGTGTCATGTTACACCTCCAGGTAAGGATGCTCTGTTTAATCAGTTTTTCTCTCTCCCTCTTTTTCTTTTCCTGTCTCTTCTCTTCACCTCCGTTTCGCCTCTGTCCTTGCTTGCGTCACCACCTTGCAGTCAGAAACTCAGTTTTAAGGAGCGGGTGCGCATGGCCAGTCCTCGTGGTCAAAGCATTAAGAGCAGGCAGACCTCGCTGAATGACCGGCGTTCTCCCGGCACAGAGGTAGCGGAGGGGAGCAGCCCGGCCAAGGTACAGAAAAGCTGGAGCTTTAACGACCGAACCCGCTTCCGCCCCTCCCTCAGACTCAAGAGCCAATCACGGACAGTTCCTGAAGGTCAGAGCTACTGCATTCCACATATAGCGGCAGGATCTTCCGCTCAATAACTCTGTGAAATTACCTATTTAGTGATTCTGTATAATAACTCTTAAATAAGACACATGTAAGGAAATGAGGTCAGAAGTGAGAGCAGAAGAAATTACCCGAAATTACAGTGGAAGAATCTCAGAAGAGCTCAAAATGAGGTAAACAGAGAAGCTGTTTCATGAGCTGTTCATGAGCTATATTCTTGTCTTTTGCCTGCAGCGACTGGTAAAAATTACTGTCCCCCTTCAGCAGTGCAAAACGTACTGAGAACTGTATGGGTTTTATGTCAAACTCCTATTCATTTTAAAGTGGAAGTATGGAACCAAAAAGGGAGAGAAAAAGGCAAGACAGGATACATTAATATACATACAGATGTCAAACTAAGGCTAGAGTAAGTCTAGTTAGTTACATAAAGGTGTTTACATGACAATTGTATAAAAACTGGTGCATCTGACTTAACATGTTTAATTTGGTACGTGACATACCCTGCAAAATGTTACAAAAACTCCATGTGAAAATCAATGGAGTGTCTGAAAAATTTACATACCCAAATCTCTCATTGGCTATGACCACATTTAATTGAGCTCAAATTAAATAGTAGATCAAGTAAGATCTTACCATACTACACGATAACAATTGCCTTGTAAAATGTCCATGGTCTTATTTTAGTTATCTTAGTGGTCAAACTAACACTGAACCATTAATGTGCCTGTAAATATAGTTGTTGAAAGTACACACTATTCTGCAGTACTGCGCGAATTAGTGAGAGAACTGCGTGCGAGCATGATGGCGATGTTCAGTACGGCTCCAGAGGGGGCTGAGGTCCCTGTAGGCAGCTGCAGGGTGAGGGATGACGCAGGCCATATTCTAAGATCAGGAACAGGGGCTGAGGGTTAATGACTTCTGAGATTCCATCATTGCTCCTGCTGATTAGGCAAAAAGCCACAGTGACTCCAGGGAAGCGTTTCATGTGTCTTTCACACAGAGTGACATACACTGTGCACCCAGTGGGCCTGAACAAATCAAGTCCTTTGCAAATGAACACACATTTGTTTGAAATCTACATATCTTCTGTTTTCCCCTCAACTATGCTTCGAGTTATCCTCCAGGAGCATCTCAGAGACAGTGATGCCCTGTAGACGTCACACTGCGCAAGGCACATCAGCCCAGATTGATGGTGCTCAGATCTAGCTGAATAGCACTAAAGACCTTATAGCCTCCCCATCACATGCTGCGTAGATCCATCCCAGAGCTATATATAAGCCTCTACTGATGGGGGGAGAAGTGCTGGACTTTGCATTTCTCAGGCAATTTCTCTTCCACAGCCGTTTTTCTGTGCTTTACAACATTGCTGTCTTATTATGCTACAGTAAATCAAGTTAAGGAAACCCCACTCAGATCGTCCACGGCCACTGTATATTACTGACGTGGCTATAATATACGGTGAGCGCATGTGTGTTAGTGGGAAGAATCCAGTCTATTTTCCAGTTCTCTGAAAAGATTCTAAGTATGGTAGCAATACCTTTAGTTACTACAAGCATGTGAACTGTGTTGCTACAAAGGCAGCCCAAACACAAGGTTAAAGAGGCACATGGGAGATTCTGATATATTGATCCTCCTTTGTCTTCTTCACTCTCCCAATTTGGTTCCACTAATTTCAAAATCAACGATGATTCACTACCCAAAATATATCTTTTTAAAACTTCTTGATTTATTAAAATGGTACACTTTTTGTGGATAACTTTATTCTCAGTGCTATGCAACTTTCTCAGTCGTCTTAGAATCAGTCCTTTCATCACTCTTGACACATCTAAGATACTATTCACAGTTTCCTTCAAATCCTAGGAGCTGTGGATTTTCTTACTGGCATCATAATGAAATAATTTTACCCAAATATCTGTAAAAATATTGGCTTTATATTGTTATAAACACTGCTTTTTCATTCACCCTTATTGGTTACATGCTTTCAGTTCATCATATTGTTTTCATTCTTTTTCACTTTTGTGGTCTTTTTTTCATATCTCCCCTCTTTATCTGCACCATCACCCTGCACCCATAGCTGACAGTCTGGGAGGAGACGACTATTTTGACGAGAAGGGCTGTCATTGCGATGTCTCTGTGGAAGATTTGTCCGCTCCTCTGAAGACAGTCATTCGAGCTGTCAGGTGAGGGAATGACTGCACTATCAAGCCTCACCCTCATCCAAGACTACAGGTTTCTTCCGTTTTCTTAGGCCATGAGGGTAAATGGAGCGTGATAAAATTACTGCACGTGATTTACAGTACACTGTCAGAAAAAGGAGGACCGTCCAGATTCATTTTAGTCCCTCCAGGTACAAGCAATGTAAATGGTATCAAAGGTATCATGGTCTTTTTATCCAACTGTATAGCTTAAGTTTAAAATGTACATTATTTTCATATTCCTAGGGGAGAGGGTCATATCAGTGCCCAGCATTTTAAAACAAAAAAAATCTATCAAGACAGTGTTTATAGAACTTAAAGATGTGACTACAGTAGAATGTGGTGCAATAATGCTTCCCATCTAATGTACTGAACAGGTACTCTTAAGATAAACAGTATTCTATAATAAATAAATAAATAAATAAATAAAATTATATATAAATATAAATATATTACTATAAATAAGAAAATATTAATATTCATTTATTGTGTGCAGCTATCACAATAGGTGATCTGTAATTGATTCTTGATTTAATGTTTTTTCTTTGTATTCTAGTCAGTACAATGATGACTATGAGTTGTACAATTTACACTATGCACAGTTTGTCATGTTTTTGCTTTAGATGTATCATATAAAGCTCTGCTTAGATGTTGACTTGCAACATCATTACTCTCTGCAGTCACATATTTAGTAGAAAAAGAAATCTGAATTGTCCAAAATTACAACACCCAAATTCATTTGACCAATTCAGGTAATGAATATTAACTACCTGTATGTTTGTAATGAACCTGTCTATCCCTTCTTTACATTCTGAAAAGAATACAGTGTCATAATTCAGTTTGAGCTCATATTCGGGTCATCCTGTGCAGCTAAGGATGAGTTACAATAACATTTCACTCCAGGTATCTCACTCCTGCTGAGATGGCCTCTTGACTCCCAGCCATCTAATGGTGCCCAGTCTAAACGTCTTCTGAGGGCAAAGCAGTTAAGATATCTGCTTGCGCTTTCCCAGGGTGTCGGATGAACACACCCACAGCTGCGTCTGCTTGCACACTGGCTCATCTGACATGTATCTGTGCAGAACTGACAGGCTCTAGAATCAGGACTTAAAAAACATGTGTTACTGAGACCCATTCACAACTATGTCAATATTTTACTTCCATCATATCTTCCATTGGGTCCTTGTGGAGTGATGCCCTAAAGAACTGACCGTACTCTACTCTCCTTCCCAATGTCATCCACCCCTGTATCTTCATGTGGGTCAATGTATTAAGTTGCATTTTGAACTATGTTGTTTTTGTATTGGCTAGTTAAAAATACTCCACACATGGTGTGCCATCGCCCTCTAGTGTCAATGGAAAAGTGGTACACTATCTTAAGCAGTGACAACATTTTAGAATTTCATCTCTGAGACAGGCCATGTAGAAGACTTTGCAGGGAAGGATAATGAAAAACTAATTTGTGAAATCTTTGAATTTCTGGTCAAGCTGTTCTGCTTAATAGACAGTTTAATGGGCACTTTAAAGTGTCTTCAGAGAAAGATTCTGCCTTCAAAGTGTCTGTTAGAGTACAGTTTTGTGAAGAGGAAAGCTATTTTTGAGCAGTGTGTCTAACCATCATATGAGTGGGTTTTTTTTTTTTTTGTTCTTTTAAAGAACTTTATTTTAATGACTTTTCTCCTGTTAAAATGTTTAAAAAGTTGTGTCTTTTACTTCTGGCAGGATAATGAAGTTCCATGTGGCCAAGAAGAAGTTCAAAGAGACTCTGCGGCCGTATGATGTGAAAGACGTGATTGAGCAGTACTCGGCTGGACACTTGGACATGCTGTGTCGCATCAAGAGTCTCCAGACTAGGTTTGTGCAGACTGACCCTTACTTTATTTGAATCAAGACACTGACATGAGCACACAGGTTAATGGAAGAATATCATTTAAAAGATACTCCTACTTTTTCTACTTGGCTGCTTTCATACTTTCAAATTGGAAGAGTGAGGTTGCTAATGACCACTAGAAGTCAATAGTCACCCAGAATGTTGCAGACTTGACTAAACCTCATTGTCATTTCTGTGCCACCTTAATGTAGACCTGGATGTGGTTTGAGCTGGGTGAAAGAAGTTTGGGGAATGTGTTTATGAAAAAAAGAGTTACTATTGGCTTCTAGAGTTTGTTTCATTACTCCAATGCAAAACTTGACCGATCAACTACATCTGGGGTAAGCCCAACTATTCTTATAAGAACACCTTTCATTAAGAATGCCTCTCCTATTAAGTTATAATGTTGGTGATTGAAGGTTTTGTTATGACACCAACAGTATATACACACATAAATAAATGACAACATAAAACACAGTTACTGTGCATCTGTGCGTTTGTATGTTGGTAGCTTCATCTCATACTGTGTTCCTTACCTTGTTTGCACTCTCCTGTTAGGTTGGACACTATAGTGGGTCCCCCACAGACCCTGAGCAGCAAAGCCAAGACTTTTTCCTCTCCTTCCCTGCACTTGTATTACAGCCAGGCTAAGAGGAAACACTCAGCTCCAGGGTCAGCTGACCCATAGTCCCCCACCAACGTTACTTAACATAGAATGCATGGACTTGAGCTGCATGCTTAAGCTACGTGTCTGGGTCGTCTATGACTACATTGTTTTCCTTATATCAAAACCTTGTAAGATATGCAAAAAAATGTAAATACTTCAATGTATCAGGACATTTTGGACCATTCTGTTGGTCGATTTATCATGAAGTGTTGTAAGCCACTGATGTTTTTAAATAATGTAAAAATAATATATGAATGTAGAAACTATTGATTTATACATTTTTCAGATGATTACATGACAGTGACAGTGTAAAAAGCTTAATTATTACCAACACTGTTAGAAAACATTTGCAGTGACTTAAACCTGCACACAGACACATAAGCTTAAGCTGCTGACGCTGCTTTTCGGCCTCATAATATCCTTTACTTGCCTGAAAATGAAAGCTTAATATAATATCTTGCATGTGGGACTAACCTGTATAGTGTAGGTTTTTTCTTGCGATTGATGAATTTGAAATGTATGTATTTAGATGTGGATGATATATCAGCATTCTGTATCATTTCCATTCTGTAATTTGCTGCCAGCATTTATTGATTATGATATGCTTTGGCTAAAGCTATGCTTTGGTAATGTGTACAAACTCTAACTTTGTGTGATTTCATGTTGGTATGTCTAAAGGAATAGTTTGGCAAAACATTAGATTTACACAGTTCCCCACTTACTTACAATTTATTTGATCAGTCAAGGCAGGTTACAACTGGAGCCACAAGGCTAACATAGCTCACACACACTAGGGGCCCGATTTTCAGGTTCGATCGCGCATTGTCTGAAGTCTTAAACGCAGTTATCTTTGGGGGAGTGGCCAGCGCAAAACGCTATATTTCCTGTAGGAAAAGTGAACATCGCGCCTGGCGCATAGTTCAAATGGGTTGTCTTAAATTAGTAAATTAGTCATGGGTGTGTTTGGGGCGTAGCATGCAATAAACCAATTAGAGTTCACACTCTCACTCCCTTTAAA
>JBBIGA010000146.1:18047398-18081006 GCA_037576975.1 Alestes dentex
TGACACGCCCGACACAGCGCAAAGCCATCTGCTATCTTGACAACGTACATTTCTGCCGGAAAAAAGAACGATGCGCTTGCACAGAATAGCAATGATAGGTTGCGCAAGTCGCGAAAGCACGGTGCGCCGTGTGCATTATCGGGCCCTAGAAGTCCATAGTCACCCAAATTATTACTGTGAATACATCCCAAAGTCTAGCTCAAACAAAAAACTGGCTCAAAAAAACACAAAGACAAATCAGTGTAATCATTGGTTCCCCATTCTGATGTGGTTTAGGAGTGTGATTTACTGTGAACTGTAAAAATGAACGCTGAGGCAATTAGATAATCTGATTAAAGATCAGTCCTCTCTGACCGTGGTGCTGTCGAAAATATTTTTCCGTAGCTGTGAAGTTTTCCTTAATTTTTATCTCCCCACCACCTCCAGGAGTCTGCACCACCTTAATGAAGAACTGGATGTGGTTTAAGTGGGTTGTTAGACATTTTGGGCCTGTATTTACAGAAACATTCAGATAATTGTTGACTTGGAGTGTTTGTTATTAACATTAGCTTGTCTACAAATTGTGTAAATTAGATTTTTTCCCAAACTATTTCCTTAAATGTATTTGAACTTAAAATTACTTCCACAATGCTTCTGATACTGGGCACATTTTGTTTTTGAAAAGTGTTCTCTAGATTAAACCTAAAACTAAGCCAACATTTACTTGAGTAGTGAGTCACTTTTAGTGCATGTTATTGACATGTGCGGTCCATCTGGAGCAGTGCTTGCGCTTCTGTTACTTGGAGTAGCCTCCGTAGAATTAATGCACTTCTTTCCTTATCTTACACAGAAATGTTAAAAATACACTTCTCTCTCACACACAGAGCTGCCACAGGCTTGGGTCCACAGCAGACCCTCAACACCAAAGCCAGGAACCTGTCTTCTTCCTCTCTGCACTTATATTACAGCCAAAGCAAGAAGAAACACACCAGCTCAGGGTTAGACTCATGCCTAGCCACTGTTGCATATACTGGAGTGCTGGGCTTGAGCACATACTTATCTGAATGAACTAACACCATCTCGCTGGGGTTCAAAGCTGAAGCTGAGCTAGTCCTGCTTCGGTTCCGGATCTCCAATCCAATTTATTCTGTCAGCAGAATTCTTTTTGCAAATCTGTCGATGAGTAAAACATTATGTATTTGAGAGATTATACAAGCTTCAGCACTGAACTCTCAGGCGATAGATATTTATCAGTGTTTCCCAACTAAGGAAAACACCTTCTTCCTCTTGGCACCACTCAGATTGAGCTGCATGATGTTAGTGATGTAAGTGAAGGACTGTAGAATCATATCTAACATCTCTCTGATACATTAAAGAATAGGTATACTCATTAAGCTTTAGCATTAACATAGTGAGATATAGTGCTGCCACATCCCAGAAATGAACAGAAAAACCACTTGAATCTTTTGAAGGCAGGGACAAAACCTGTACCTTGCATTGCAATGTTTCTGTTCCCTGTGTTTTCGAAGATTTTTTTTTTAATAATGTAGTACAAGATGGTAATCAAACTCTAACAACCTTTCTTATTCTGTAACTGGAATTAGGTTTTATCCGTCTGTGCTGTGCCGTACTCTGGTTAGAGAAGATCCAATATTTCGTGGTGTCTCTATCTTTCTTCTGTACTTATTGAGTGATTTTGTGTCACAGGGTGGATCAGATACTGGGAAAGGGCCAAATACCTGTGGACAGGAAAATAAGGGACAGGATCCTTCCAGAAGGAGAGTCATTAGAGCATGACATGAGCATGTTGGGGCGCGTGTGTAAAGTAGAAAGACAGGTAAGCCAGATACGGACACACCCAAATTACGCTTACGTTTACATTATGGCATTTAGCAGACGCTCTTATCCAGAGCGACGTACATCAGTGCTTCAGTAGTCCACGTCTGTTCTTCATAGCTGTAAAGCTAAACTTAAATCAGCATCTGCTTTTAACCAAGTTACTGCCAGCTAAGTTACACACCTTAACAAACCCTGCCAAAGAGGTCAGAGGTTAATACACAAGTAAGGAAAAACAGTGCCTGAGGAATTTGTTAAATATATGGGAAACGATGTATAAGAGATAAGTGAGAGGACTGGTTAGTCACCAAGATGCTCTTTAAAGAGGTGGGTCTTCCTAACCAGATATTCATAGATGAACAAAGGCTGATCAAGTCATCCAGTGTCTTCACCGAGGTGACAAAAATGAAGCATGGTCCACATGACCATGTTGTCCTAATTGTCATACTTTGCATCAATGAATTTGATTGAATGCCAGCAAACTATTAAAAAAAGTTTCAGTTCCCTCAAGAACCTTTGATTGTATAGTTGTTGAAAAAAATTTAGTGAAATGTGCAACTTTTTCAACTTTTTACAGTTGTTCTTTTTAAAACTGTACATCCTAAGAACCTTCCAAGAGCCTTTATTTTTAATTGTTATAATGGTTTCTGTGTCAAATAAGTGCACAGTTCTGGCCTGTGCAGTAATTTGTGTTGTAATTTACTGACATAGATAAAATGACATAAAATAACATGTATCTGAAAGGTGCTGCTACACCTGTTCCAAAATGTCCTAGCACAATACTGAATGACTGGTGCTTCTACCTTATTTGATTCATTTTATTTAATATCTGAATTTTCATTAACAAATTTAAAATGCCAGTTTGGCTCATTTAAGAGCATTATAATGATGTTCATGTTGTGACCTTTTCCAGTAGAAAGTGTTGTGCTAGTCAGGCTTGTAACATGACATTTAGGAATTTGAACCAGTGAAAGATGGGAAATTGAGCAAGTAACAGACACATTTGAAGCTAATTTATTAAACCTTACCACTAAACACACAAACACACACAGGTTTCACACTTTCACATATGTAGACATTCACAAAAAAGCTATGTGATCTTGTCTCCTACCACTTTGGCTCAAAAACCACACATCCAAAAACCAGTAATCAAAATTACACGGAGTAGCACCTGCCATCAGGAACTGTACAGAGTAAGTTCCTGTGGGTGTGAAATGTGTAGGCACACCCTTCATATCCATTTGAACCCTCAGGCATTACAAATTATTAAGCAACTCTAAGTTAGGGAGTGTGTTGGCATGATTAACCCAACCTAAACACACCTATCACAAGAAATGTGCTGGTAAGTCACCAAGCATAAACACACTCTTAGCTCCAACCAATCTTCTGGAAACAGAGTTAGGATTTGGGAGCTAAGAACCATTTAGGAGCATGTTTTTAGAGTGATAAAAGTAGTTTATCCTACGTTTGAGCAACACAGAATGACAGAAAACATACAATACGTTCTAAGTTGTCTAATTCACTGTTTTGTGTGATGCAGGTGCAGTCCATTGAATCAAAGTTGGACTCATTGTTGGACATATACCGACAGGTTCTTCAGAAAGGCTCATCCTCAGTGATGGGCCTATCAGCCCTTCCTCTGTTTGAGCTGGAGCAGACCTCAGACTACCACAGCTCTATTCAGAGTAAGGATCTCTCCTCCTCCACACAGCTCACAGGCAGTGGGGTGTCCCGATCGGCCAGTGCCAACCTGCCCTGCGGCCTGCAGCTTGTCCTGGCCCCTAGCGAACTCAATCTAGGCACTGGCTACCCAACCTCAGCCTCCTCTTTCTCCCCTTCTCCATTGCTGCACACTCAACCCTCTAGCCCAGAGAGTGTTTACCCAGCCTCGCCTCCCCCTATCCTCACCCCCAACAACCTCTCTAGAGGTCACCCCAACTTTGCTGAGCTGACCAGACCTCTTCCCACCTCCAACCCTAACACAAACACTCTGCAGCTGCCCACCATGGCTCCAGGCACGCCTTCCACTCTGATCTCAGAGACACTGCAGGAGAGCAGGGCAGAGAGCCCTAACACCCGCCTGCTGAACACCCAGACTGAAGCTGTTTCAGACAGAGAGGCAAAATGCTCTCAGAGTAGAGTGCAGCTAAGGAGCAGGCCAGAGCGGAGCCCCAAAGAGGAGGGCTCCTGGAGAAGACACTTGAGTCTTGAAATTAATCCACTGGGCCTCGTGTCTTCAGCAGCAAACAACCCGCTGCAGTCGGATCGGGGACTAGGGAAGTCTTTCTCCGCTCAAAACCTCATGCTTCCCTCTGGTGGAGACTGCCACCCTAATCTCTCTGCTCGGAGCAGTGGCAGCAGCAACAATGAGTCCAATGATAGGGAGCCATTGCCAGACTGGGGTGATGCAGAACTCTTCATCAGTGACAAAGAGCTGGCCACCAACGAGGGGAATTTCAACTTTCTTCCCCAGCAAAGCACGGACACCTGCTTCTCCTCTGAGCTCATACAAACAGGAACCATGGGGCCAGCACACAGCCAGACAGGACCAACAGGCAGTTCAGAGACCCTGAGCCTGCCTCACATCCGTCTAAAGTGATCCCAATGCACAGCGGCCTCACTCCGGAAACTAGACATCACCTCTGGTCCCTTATGTGCTTTTGTTTTTCCAAAGGAAAGGGAATGCCAGCTTCACTCCCCACTCTTTTTTTTTTTTTTTTGAATATTCAATGTCAGTTCGCAAGAAGACATTGTGTTCGTCATAACGTTCATATTTATACATACACACATATCATTTGCATGGACAATGTGTCAGAAAGGGTGACCAAATGAAGGATTATGGTACTGAATGAGCTCTTCTCTCAGTCTTGCATGGGCACTGCATGATGAAAATGCAACAACGCATAGGATCGAAAGTGTTTATGCATTATGGCTATTAACCTCTGTTACACCGTTTTGGAGTTCATAATTCAGTCTCTTCTTTATACTGTAATCTTCACAGAAATGCGTTGTCTTACTTGGCTGCCAATTCAAATGTTTCACCAGTCCAGGAACGCCAGCATAAGTGACTGCATTTGTGTCAGATAACGTAGCTGCCTATAGAAGTAGTTTCACTGGAATTTCTTTTGATCAGATCAAATGTAATTTAGAGCACATTACTGAACATCCTACAAGGTTGAGGTCTCGTGTGCTTAACTACACAAAGAGACTCTTTCGGCTGCTTTGAAGGCAAAACAGGTACAAGGTCGCAAACTTATACACTATGTGTCCAAAACTATGCAGACACCCCTTCTGAATTCTGCTGCTTTAAGATGTGCCCGCTGCAGATGTTAATTACGCACACCCAATTTGTATAATGTCTATTGAAAAGCATTGCCAAAAGAATTAGATGGTCTAGAGCATCCTTACAGGAGCCAGAAGTTGCCCTTCCCAATGCCAAGCATCAGCTTGAGGGAAATAAAAGCCCAAAGCTGTGGAGCAGTGGATCTGAATTCTCTGAAGTGATTGAAGACCATCAAATACTGTTGGGACTAGTTCAAGGCTTATGGCTGAATGCAGTCAAATCCTCATAGCAATGTTCCAACATCTAGTGTAAAGAAGAGTAAAGAAGGTCTTCTATTGCAGCAACTGTGAGAATAAACTCCTCATAATACCCTTGATTTCAGAAGAAATGCTGGATGTGCAGGTGTCTACAAATTTTTGGACAAGAATGATTAAATTTAGAAATAACAGACCATAAGTATTGCAATAAATTACCAAGTTAAAATGACTTTTTTATTTTTCTTTAATGCTTGGTAACCTGTACCAGTATAATCAGCGAAACTGATTTCGTACGGAAAAGGTCTATTTTTATTTTTTAGTTAATTGTTTATGAGATAACATCACATAGTACATAGTTTATCACTACTTTGTATTCTGTTTAATTCTGCATCCCACAACAGTCTTAAGCAAAACATTTTTTTTCATCCTCCTCTTTTTCCTATGAATTTCCCATTCAGTTTCATTCTGAGTGGATCATAAGTGCTTTTGCTAGGCTGGTTATCAGTATAACTTAGAATGTAATATGTATATCAGTAGGTTAAGTCTGTATCTGTTTGTACGTCACAAGTCATGCTTAGCTGTGTTAAGTTTTTTCTTTTTTTTTTTCTGAAACTGTGCAACGCCTCTGGGATACACGTTGAAGATGATCCTGGCACTGTAGCTTACAACAATTGGAAGCACAATTGTTCAGAGATTGAAGAGAAACCTGCAAATGTGATGAATGTTATTTACATGATCATGTTATTTGTAATCCAGATACATAGGAAGAATGGTACATAACATTCTGAGCATTGATTTGTGTAGCCATTGTCTATCGATTCTCTATGTCTGAGTTGCAGAATAATGCTGTAGTAATATTAATAATAGTCTTCGTAACACATTTTTTTAGTTTTAAAGACTTTTTTAACCAAATGCTTGACGGTGCCTTTTTGCATTTAACTACAGTTTTACAGGTCTCATTTCTTTCCATAAAGGCTCTTTCTGGAAAATGAATGGAGGTTAGGCCGAGATAGTTGAACATTCTGCCTGGCTGTGAACTTTAGCTCATTTCTTTCTGTTGAAAGCAGCATTTATTTTTGTTTTTGCCACTAATTTAGTAATTTATTACACAAAAAAACTGGCTTTAATATACATGCTTGAAAATGTTAGAGTTCTGTCATGCCGATTAATTTATTTCAGCTATGTGCACATGACAGAGTTGATGCTCTGGGATTGAGAAAAAAAAATGCAAAATGAAATTTTATCATACTTAAATAAACAAAAGACTTGAACTCACAAACAGTGTCCTGGTTGTGTCACTAGCTGGTATTTAAAATTGGTTTATGAGAGCTCTGGAAAAACACTATGTGGACAAAAGTTTTGGGACACATTTTGTACAAATGCCATGCTTCCAACTTTGTGGACACAGTTAGAGGAAGAAACTTTTCTATTCATAATGGTGCCCCAGTGCACAAAGCAAGCTCCATAAAGACATGGTTGGATGAGTTTGGTGTAGAAAAACTTGACTGGTCCACACAGAGCCCTGACCTCAACCCAATCCGACACCTCTGGGATGACCTGGAACAGAGATTGTGAGCCAGGCCTTCTCGTCCAACCTCAGTGCCTGACCTCGAGGTCATAAATGCTCTACAGAATTATTGGGCACAAATTCCCACAGAAACTCGAAAACCTTGTGGAAAGCCTTCCAAGAAGAGTGGAAGCTGTTTTAGCTGCAAGGGGGGGGGGGGGGCAACTCCATATTAAAGTCTCTGTATTTGATTGCAATGTCCCTGTTGGTGGAAGGGTCAAGTGTCCCAATACTTTTGTACATGTAGCGTACCTCTGAGAATGAATGAAAGAACAAATAATGATTCTCGTGCTCGAGACTGTTACGTCAGCGGATGTTGACGGACAGCTCCGTTAATTTAAAGCACTTGAAGTGCGAAGTAGGTCGGCCAAGTTGTTCACTTTAAAAATGTCAGACTGGGAAGACGAATACGATGACAATGGAGTGGCCATTTCAAAGCCTTCACCTGTTACTACAGCCACAAATCCAGACCGGATGTTTCCCTCGTGGGGTAAAGATAGTAAAGGGAGCTTTTTATCTGGAAATGGTGTAGTGAAAGAGCAGCTAAAACTCAGAGACCACCAAGGAGATTCCAGCAGTGTCAGAGTAAAGAGAGGTGGTAAATTGGGTTCAGTGCCATCCCTGTCTCTTTCTGTTGAAACCTCTTTGATTGGGAGGGTGATAGGTAAGCCATCTTTCTTGTCAAGCTAGGCTAATGTTGATTTTAACTTGGTTTTTGTTTAACATTTTTGGTGCCCATATATCACACTTAGGTCGAGGTGGTGCCAAAATAAGGGAGTTGGAGGAGTCTAGTGGAGCAAGAATACAGGCAAGTTTATGTACAGTTAGGACAAGCTAGTGTAACTTGTCTTAAAGAAGCTAATTCATGTCTGATTTTAACGGTTAACGGTTCACTGTTAGCTTCCCGCCATTAAAGTCTAACCCTCTTTGAGCTTGGACGAAGCTTACTTTACTCTCTGGCGTAACTGCCATTACTGAGAAATATACATAATTATTTGTTAACCTTATCCCCATTAAAGATAAGACATTAGACAACAGTTTTTTTTCCTTTCTGCCACATAGTTTAGTGCGAGTTTCTAAAGAAATATAAACCATATGGCCAAAAGTATTGGGACACACCTGTTTTTCAGGGAGTGGGCTAGGCCCCTTACTTCTTGTGCAGGGCTTTATCGTAATGCTTCAGCATACCAGGACATTTTTGGCCAACGCCATGCTTCCAACTTTGTGGACCAAAAGGGGCACAACTCTATATTGAAGTCTATGTATTGTAATGTCATTAAAATCCCCGTTGGTGTAATGGTCAGGTGTCCCAATACTTTTGTCCATATAGTGTATTTCACCAAAGTTACCTCCCTTGGGCTTTGTGGACAAACAAGGAGATTAAAACATTGCATGTAGAAGCTGTAATGGTAGGACTAGAGTTGAGGAGACATTGTTTAATCCTCTAATAATGCAGCACTACTGTGTTGTTAGTTATTTGTTTATTTCCATTTTCTTGTTAAATCTGGCTATGCACAGGATACATGTAGCCTTTTAACTGGCCTGTAAGTGTTGTGGTGATACCTGGCCATTTTTTTTTTTCACTTTCTCTCATAAAATAGCAGCACAACTGTCAAACTAGTAGCTAACAAAATGTAGACTAAATATTTGTTGAGTTTGTTAAAATGTTAATTCATGTTTTATATCATGTGATATTGTTTCAATACCACTCCAGATATAACATGGCCTGTGGAAGTCTATGGAAGTGATCAGAGGAAAAAAAGGCCTTGTAACATCTAGTAACTTATATAAAAAGAGCCATTTAGTGAAAGAGACTGGTGTAGTGATAGGTAGACCCCTGTACATTTGCAGTGTATTTCTGTCATGAACAATCCATAGCTAATGTTTGATTATGGTCTGGTGATTTGCATAGATTATCCGTGGTGATCATGAGGGAGAGGTGCGCATCTTTGGAAGCAACGATGTTCAGCAGAAAGCCAAGGATATGATCGAGAAGCTGATATCAGGGAGTACATCCAGTGTTCCTCGGGTCCACAATGGTAGGAGAATGAGTGTTTTGGGCAGTAAATTCTGGCCTTTTGAATGACCTTGATGCTAACTTATTTGCCTGTCTTTGAAAATGCTCTCTAGTCAGTGCAGTTCGTTGTTCACAGAAAATGGGGGCTTCTGTGCCTTCCAAAAGGGTAAAATTGCCCCTACTTTTCAATTAGGCAGCAGATCGTTATATTTTCTTGACCCAAAGAGAGACGTGTCGCCCTGACTGAAAGTTTTCTGCCATTCGTATCTCCTGTAAAAAATTGCTGAATGAATTAGGCCTGCAGTAATATGGGAACTGTGAGGTGATTCCTATATTCTTCCTGTATGTATCTGCCAAAGTGATACACAAACTTTTATAAGATGTGGAAATTGAGACTAAATCTACCTGGATTAACATTAGCATGATAAAAATGAGTGAAATACAAATACTTTGATGCAGTAACTTGGTGTCACCAAAACAGTACAATAAATGTGTTAAATATGCACATTAAGTACATTATCAATTATAAGTTTCATACAGTGGTCAAATCCAAGCATCTGTTTGATGCTGATTCCAGTATTGTCATACATCCCTAGAATTTGTGATAGTACCCATAAATGTCCTTCCTGCTTTACCTTATATTAGCTTTCCTTCATGGAAAATTATATGCAAAAACACATGTTGCCAAAGTTGCCCCCAATTTTAGTCATATCCAGTTTCACTCCAGAAATCTTTTATTTGTGCCATGATAGACTTTCACCTTGTACCTATCTGCTAATCCTAGAATTTTCCATCATTTTGCCATTCACAGGAATGTAATATTGGTTAATTTCCTTCAATAAACAAATGATAAAGTATAATACTTTTGTCTCAATTGTTTAATTGATTTTTCTGTATCTACTTTTAGGATGTTGAAAATCTGATGATGGTTTAGGTCATATTATGCAGAATATATAATCTCAAAGAGAAATGCAAACTCTGACCAAGAATAGCTGATGTCCCTAAATGACTGTCTCAGGCTCCCCATTGTTGAAGAGTGTGTCTGGGTGGGGGGGTGGGCGGGGGTGACATTTTGGAGATGAGCACCTTCAACAACACTTTTTGCTGTGGCTCCTGGAGTCGGAAAGGACAAAATGGACCCCTACAGTGTGGTAAGGACAGTCTTCAGGTCCGTTTGTTTTTCTGCAGGCTTTGAGGGTTCGAAAGTAAAGAGGGAGTCATGCTGGCCAGCGTCTGCCCTGCAGGCTTCTGCTGCCCCCGTCTCAGCGCCCATAGACTGGGCTGCTCTAAGAGAGAACAGGCAGAAATATGAGTCTATAAAATGGCAAGGTAAGTTAGGTGAAACCCTGCAGCACCTTGTTTGATGTTGTTGTTTTTTTTTTCTTTTGCTTGTTTATAAGTGTAGTCTGCCCTGAATAATTAACACCCAAATGTTTCATGAATTCAAAAACATATTGATTAGTGTATGTATTAGTGTCAACAGTTTAATTTGTTTAATGTCCGTTTAACCATAGCCGTAACTAGCACTACACTGATTGTACTGGTCTTTAGAGTAATTCTCTTAAACAGTTTTCTCAGTTTTCTTCACTGTTTGTGTGATGTCAAGAAACAACACATTTGCATGTACCTGCCTAGTCTGTCTACTAATGTTTGCCATTTGTCACTTTTAACAGTTACTAATTTTAGACATAGCCAGAACAGATTAAATAAACTAATATAATTAAAATATAGAGATTCCACTCCTGAAATTGTTCTGTGGCCTCCTCAACACACTTGGGTCCCCAGCTTGAGGGCCACTGTTCTAAGGGATGATGAGAGGTTGGGTAATGGTCATGTGAAAATGGATTAGGCTAGAAAGTTTAATTAAATTAAATAGCACATTATCAAACTGTAAGCTTTACAGAGGGGAAAAAACTAAAATCAGTATAGAAGAATGAAAGTAAGATTAAAATAGGTTAAACCATAGAATAAAACAAGAACAATAACCAAACCATCTCGTCAAAAGCTATTTTTTTGACGAGATGTACATCACTAACCAATATCTTGTGATTACATTCTGCATCGCTGCCACATTCTTAAGAAGCACACCAAATTTCAATCAAATTATTTTCTCTCTGTTCTGCTGACATGGATTGGTCTTCAAAATTCATTTAGTTGTAAAATCCTTATGTAACATTTAGAAAATTCCTCTTTCACCCATTAAAGTGGTCAAATTCAACCTCTTGCTATTTACGCCAGTTTGCATAGTCTGCTGGGAGCCGGTCTACCGTCGCTAATAACTTCTGCGATGGTCATAGCGCTACATCTAGTTTATGTACACTATAATTTGTAAACTGCATGAAAACTGCTTTCTTAGTAGTCTTGCCTATGAACTGGAGATTGTAAATATTCTTGTAATTGTAAAGTATGGAGTCACCCTGGACAGGCTTCAGACCATCCAGCAGAGGGCTCTCTCTAACCATGAAAATAGCAGAGAAAATCCTCAGAACACCGCTCTCGTTTTTTAAGGAGTTTGGTAACAGCAGTATTTAATGTTGGGCATGCCTGACAGAAGACATTCACAGATTGCAGAATCTCAAATACTATACAGCTGAAAACACTTTTTAAAAGCTTTTGGACAAAGATGTTTTATTTCTATGTAAACCATGCCATAACTGGAAAAATGTAGGAGATAGGCCCTTTAAAAGAGAATATGCCTTTTTAGTATTTTATGTTCCTTTTGCAATTTTGAATACTATAAGATAATACAATTCTTAACCTGTGTTTAATTTCTCTTAATCTTTATTTGTGAAAGACCCAGTCCTACTTGTGTTACATATCTGTTGCCAAATAACATTTAGCTATAAAATGTTTTACCAGGTGTGTTTGTTTTTTTTTGTTTTTTTTTAGACCTTACACAACTTCTGTAGTCTTTTGTTGCTCCTATCCCAACATTTTTTTTAAACTTGTTGCTGATATCTGATTCAAAATGTGTATGTAATTTTCACTGAACAGTACAATTTCTGTATCAGTCTTTATTCTGCTTTCAGTTAATTATATATTTTTTAATCGTGTTTTATTTCTATTTACATTTCACACAGCACCCTGACTTTTTTTGAAAATGAGGTTGTAAAAATAAACCAAATATGCACCATCTAACCGTATTTCATCTCACGTACACTTGTCATCCCATGCGCATGCTGCAGCACCATTCAAGACTGAATCAATGAAATGACAGTAGTTCACATTCCTCTAATGTATACAGTGTTGTGGTGAATTTTATTTGCTGTCTGTCTGTTCTGTGTTGGGGTAAAGGTACATAATAAAAGAATAAAATAATCTGTTGGTTTGTTTAGATCTGCCATCTGTGAAGAAGAATTTCTACATAGAGGCAGAGTCAGTGGCCAGGCGTACTGCAGAGGAGGTCAGAGCATGGAGGCAAGTGAATCTGCTGTTTCAGACCATCTGTCATAGGGCTCTCTCTAACCTTGATAATAGCAGAGAAAATACTCTCAACAGTTTGGTTTTATTTGAGGACTGTCATCAAATGATTGTCTCTGATTTCTTTCAGTGCACAGATGTAGTGAGAGAATGGTCTTGCCAAAAAAGTGCACATATTAAAAAAGTTGCTGTGCTTTACACATTAGTGGAAAAATCTGTATTTTTCTTCCTTCAGACCAGGGGTGTCACACTTCAGCACGTTTTGGTGATTTCCCTGCTCAGAAATACCTGGTTATCAGTTAATTGTCAGGTTTAGTGAATGTGTTGGAGGAGAACCATCAAAATGTGCTGGACACCCGGCCCTCCTGGACCGGAGCTTGACACCCCTGCTTTAGGCACTGAAAGGGTGCTGAATAACTGTGTTTCTGCTGTATAAGATTTAAGATATTTATTCTTTTTTTATTTTTGTCCCGCTATAAAGCTGCAGTTATTTTTTTGTGTATCCCTGATGCTGTATTGCTCCTCATCCAGCAGAGGGCTGTCTTTAACAATGGGTAATCAAAGAAATGAATGAGTCATTCTAGTTCTACTGTCAGTTATGATTTAAAAGATGTTCCATCTTCACAGATGTTCAGCCATTCCTTTTCACTTTTTAGGCTCCGATAATCTCTGCTCAGTTGTATTTGTTACAGTGATCCATATGTGGTTAGTATGCTGAAAACATCCACCCTTACCATATGTTTCCTTTTATTTGTGGCACTGAAAACATTAGGCTTTTCTGATGCCAGCACAACGGGGAGCCACTTTAGTGACTTAGCAGACATGGCCAATTTCCTTATTTGAAAATAAATTTTGTTTTGGTTATAGAGATTCTGCTTTGTATGTGCAAATTACAATTCTGAATCTTTCTCCAACAGAAAAGAGAATAATGATATTTTTGTGGATGATCTGAAAGAGGGAGAAAGAAGGGTCATCCCTAATCCAGTATACACTTTTCAAGAGGCTTTTGCACACTATCCTGGAATACTGGAGAACATACACCGAGTGGGGTTTTTAAAGCCGACTCCTATTCAGGTACTGTAAATTTTAGTGCTCAAAAATATTTATTTAATTGACAAGACAGGCATTGAATGGTTAAAGGAAGATTGGTAGCGGTTTTAGATTTTCAAGTTTTAACCACTTCCTCAGTCGGTTAGTCCTATGGCATCTTAGGTTCAGATGAAAATAAGTTTGAATGCGGCATTTCAAATAACAACAAGAAGATGGACTGAAGAGTGTACTTCTAGGGGAATGTTAGGGGAAGTCCTGTCTGTTAGCAACACTACTGATTTGAGTGGGGAACATGTATTTGAAGCATGTTGTTTCAAGTATTTATTGGAAGTAGTTCATTTTAAAACACTCAATGTTTTAAAATGCAATACAGCTTGAAATGTTTTTAGTTGGGTGATCATGGGGCTGCAGTCCTGTACTGATTTATTAAACAAAACGTAAGGATTGCTGTTTCAGAAAATGATCACTGGGGTAGAACTCCTGTTGATTTTGCAATTCAACTCAAGCTCAATTGTTTGAATTCTGAACACTGAGTAAAAGCCTTAGTGGTCTCTTTAAAATCAGATTTCCAACAATAACATTGTTTTTCCACTGAGAATGGGATTGAAAGACTCAACTTCAGAATAGCATAAAGGGTGTCTGTCAAATCTGGTTTGCTTAAGGGTGTGGAAGTGGTTTGTGTAGGTCTTCAGTATATCCTATTGAATTGTCAGATACTTCAGGGCTGTGTTCAAAAGTTTAAAAAAGAAAGTTAATTACTTTTTGTTGGTGTATTGCTTTCATTGTCTGTTGGGATTCACACCCCAAATAATTATTCATTTTCAGGTTTCTGTTAAATGAAGGGTTTTGTTTCATCAGTAAGCAGAATAAGTGATTGCTTTGGAAATGTGTAAACAAAGAAGTGACAAATGCTTTCCCTGCTCTGTTCATTACAGATATTTTGTATTTCTATTGTACTGAAGGGACTAGTAAATATTTCAACTATAGGTAGTGATGGATAGTTTGGAAATTATGTAAAAAAAGCCATAGCATGCGTAGTCGTCAGACAGGTTTTCAGGCACCCTGAAATTCTTGAGTAAGTGCCTTAGTTTTATGGATTCCTTTGTACTGTGCATTATGGAACCATGGTATTGTCTTTGCCCTTTTGCTCTTTAGTGAAAGAACCAAAGGAGTGGGGAAAATCAGGATGTCATAAACATTAACAATTTGTGTTATGTTTCCTGCTACAGTCCCAGGCATGGCCTATAGTTCTGGGAGGCTTAGATTTAATTGGAATTGCTCAGACTGGCACTGGGAAGACTCTGTCCTATTTGCTTCCTGGCTTTATCCACATGGACCAGCAGCCTGTGTAAGGACAGTCTTTTTCCATAGAGAAAACAAAGATGTTTGCTATCTGAAAATTAAATGTTGTAATATGGGTGTGTACCACTTATTTTGTCGTATCAGTGGTTATTTTTTATGAATGTGTGAAGTTATACTGTGACTCTGGGTGCCAGCTTACTATCTTTGCTCCCAGGTGCTGTTGACTTGTGCATGCTGATGAATACTCATCATGTTCCACGCCCTTCTTCTTTATGCCTTGTTCTAGGCCCAGGGACAAACGTGAGGGCCCTGGAATGTTGGTCTTGACTCCTACTCGAGAATTGGCTCTCCAGATTGAAGCAGAGTGTAACAAGTATAGTTACAAAGGCTTCAAAAGGTGCATACAAAAACGACCAAACTGTCATTCTAACGCTTGGCCATCCCTGATTTAATTTACATGTTTTGTTGGTTGAGTGAACATAAGTGCTGTGCTATGAACATACTTCTGTAAGGTTTAATGCATAATCACGGTTTGTTTTTGGAATTTTTGTTTTTGGGGGCCTGTGTAAAAAGTACAATTTTTAATATACACATTAAATTAAACCTCAGCAAATAAGTCGAGCTTTTGTAGACTATTTAACCACGTAAACAACTTTACACTTCAGTTGCTTCCATATGAAAAATAATACATTTGGTGAAAAAAGCATATTGAAGCTGAAGGATATATAATTTATACCAGTGTTGGCAGTGCTTAACCTTTTTTTTTTTTTTGGTCTCCATACAGTGTCTGTGTTTATGGAGGAGCTAACAGACAAGCACAGATCAAGATTGTGACCGGAGGTGTTGACATAGTGATTGCAACACCAGGACGATTAAACGATTTGCAGATGAACGAGCTCATCAATCTGCGTTCCATCACTTATCTGGTATGTACAGACAATGATCTGGTATGTACAATTTGAGTGGTTGTGTCACTTTGAACCTGTTGTGCAATTCATAATCCACAGAAAACAGGTTTAAATACCTTTAGACTTTGTGTCATGGATGCTTTCTTACTTTATTTGTTCCCTTGTTTGTCATTCCTCTGATGACAGGTATTGGATGAGGCAGACAAAATGTTGGATATGGGTTTTGAACCTCAAATCATGAAAATCATATTGGACATTCGACCTGACAGACAAACAGTTATGACCAGGTCAGAGATTCAGAGACTGAAATTTTTGTAGTGGTGTTATAGCAGATTGTAACTAATGACTGGATGTCATAAATGGCTTTTTAAACGAATTCAATACATTAAAGTAACATCTGTACATGTCTGTACGTTTTATTCATTATATTTTATAGTCCTAATGAATTCCAAAAATAAAATGATCCTAATCAGTTCTGTATGTATATACTCTGTGAATGGCATTTCTTCATCTAACAACATTTAACACCTTTTCTCTCTCTCTCTCTTTTTTTTTTTTTTTTTTTTTCATTTTTTATTTTGTATTTTTATTTTTTACTTTTTTGGAATCCTCCTGTATGTGAATCTAGTGCCACCTGGCCAGCAGGTGTAAGACGTTTGGCTAGGTCTTACCTGAAAGATCCCATGATGGTGTATGTGGGCACCTTAGATCTGGCAGTAAGTTGACAATTAGACTAAGCCTGGAGCTAGGTCCATGTTTTTAATCCTTTGCTGTCATCCTCTGTGATTCTGATTTCACATTTACTATCTAATTTCAGTATTAAGTTTAGGTTTATCAGGAACTGTGGATATGGTTAGTGTGGGAATAGATTATTTTTTTAGCCCTTACAATGACTGCAGACAGACATCCCTTCCATTGTTACAGCTACTGATCTGTAACAGGTAATTATTGCTCTTTTATATAGAAACAAGGCTGTACATTGCAATGACAGTGTTCTTCTTACACTTCATCATAAAATACATTTACGGATGTTTGTATTTAACAGTATTTTTAACATTTTAACATGTTTTGCTAACTGTATTTTCTTGAAGCAAGAGTAAGATGAATTTGTGTTGCGCTGAGTGGTGTCCTGGAATGGAAAGTTTAATGCACACCCAGAGTCACTTGCGTAGTTACTTTATTGCTGGGTTTATTTTGATCATATTTAATCTGAAGCGAGTCAAATTAAGAAAATGAATGTTTTTCTGAAGTTTCTGTTAAACAGGTTAACCTGGATTCTGGCCATTGCATGGGTGGCACATCGCTTTACAGCGTTTTGCAACAAATAAAACTCTAACTACAGAATGTTGGAAGTCAGGCAACAATTTGCCCCTTAATTTGATTTTTAAAAGCTTCCACTTCAATTAGGAGTTTCATATGGGTACAGATGTGTAAACATCTGAAAATAACTACTAGGTAAGTTTAAAAAATCCCCAGTGAATTCCCTGTTTATATATCTATCTCTACCTCATCCCCCCACCACCCGTCTCCCACCCCACCCCACCTGTCTCTCTCTCTCTCTCTCTCTGTCTCTCTCTCTCTCTCTCTCTCTCACTGTCTCTCTCTCTCTCTCTGTCTCTCTCTCGCTCTCTCTCCCTCTCCCTTCCTCCCTGTCTCTCTGTCTGTCTTTCTGTCTCTGTCTGTCTGTTTGTGTCTCCCCCCCCCCCCCTCTCTCTCTCTCATATTAAGGCTGTGGACACAGTGCAGCAGGTAGTCCTGATTGTGCAGGAAGAAGAGAAGAAAGCTTTCATATTTGACTTTATCCACAAAATGGATCCTCAGGACAAGGTGCTGATATTCGTTGGGAAGAAGATTGTGTGAGTCTCTCACCAGAGTGAAATTTGAATGTTTACCCATTTAACTGTCCCCTTGAGGTTTGGTTCCTCCATTTAAAAGGGAAGTGTGGGCACATGGCTTTACTCTTAATAGGGTGTATTCAGCATATACTCTCTCTGAACTACCCGCCTTTTTTAACCACTCAACTTGTAACTATATGCCCTCTTGTTTGTGTTTGAAATAAGCCTGCCATCAGGGTTCCAGAGAAATGGCTTAATGTTACTGGAAAATGAAACTCTCGTTGTCTTGGTGTTTTGGTTTTTTTTTTGGGTGGGGCTTTAGAAACCGCTGACTGTACACTGTTGACCTTCAGTGTATAATTTGACAGCAGTAAATAGGACTACCTTTAATGTCATAAACATAATGACAACACTCTAGCATAAAACTTCAAAACTTAGTAACATACACCAGACCATATTTAGTTTTGACTTATTATGGTCTCTAAAAGTGCTGTGTATAATTTGCCTTCATATAGTTTGTATGTATACTTGTTGTAATCTGAAAGTCAATATTCCAGTTCAGTTAGACCTGATCAGAAAAGACATGATGTAATGTTATTGTGATTGTAAGCTTCAGCATAATACTGTAACAGTTACTGTAAGCTTCAGCATAATGCAACCTTGATTATGATAATATACACAAAATAAAAGAGAAACAACAAAGTTTGGGTTCCAATACAAGGAATCTAACATTTCAAGAACCCAGTATATCAAAGATGAAAATAATGTTTTGATGAACCATTGTAAAAGCAATTGACCCTTCCCGTTCATGTGACACTCAGGGCAGATGACCTGTCTAGTGATCTTTGTCTGCGGGGGATAGCAGTTCAGTCCTTGCATGGGGACAGAGAGCAGTGTGACCGTGAAGAGGCCCTACAGGACTTTAAAGATGGTATGCTCAAGTCAACATATGGAATGATACACATTTAGGTTGTAGAGCAGTGGACAGAGGGCATAAGTGTGGTAAACAGGTATGAGTAGGAACATTTCACAGAATGCAACCTAGAGAGAACTAGCTGTACAACCTTATCCTTCGTTAACAGTGATAAACCTAACCTGGTGCTAAGTTTATGGCAATATGCAAATGAGTTTTAATGCTGTTTCTTTGAGTTTTTTGACCAATCACAATTCCAAATGGGATTTTCGCCAAGTATGTATTTTAACCAATTGTTACCCATGAGGCGCCATTAATTCAGAAGTTAGTTTTTAGTAAATTGTAAGACCTATAACAATGACAATGCATAGCAGTTTATTTGCAGTAAAATATTGTTTGTAGATAATCCACCTGTTTTTTGTGGCCTTGTTTGAAATCACGTATTGTATGGTATGGTTGCCTTGGTGCAATGCAGGACGAGTACGTATTCTGGTAGCCACAGACCTGGCCTCTAGGGGACTAGATGTACATGACATCACACATGTCTTCAACTATGACTTCCCACGAAACATTGAAGAGTATGTTCACCGAGTTGGGCGGACAGGTCGTGCAGGGTGAGTGGATTCCACTGTGTATGTTTCAGAGAAATTGGGAATAATAAATGGAATGTTTGAAATTAAGCTCTAAATTGTCTTAATTTATCAGGCGGTCTGGGACTTCTATAACCTTGGTTACCAGGGGAGACTGGAAGGGGGCAGCTGAGCTTATGCACATCCTGGAGAGAGCTGGCCAGGTATTCACACACACACTTTCCTCTATTATGAATGCAAAGTCTATGCCATCGGTCTGCCCATATAAGGTAGATGTCCTGTTCCCACCTCTTTATCAGCAATGCACATAAGCAATATCTGTCTCCTCCACTGTGTTGTAGGAGGTACCAGAAGAACTGGTTTTGATGGCAGAGCGCTATGACAAACATCAGAGGGAGAAAGAAATGTTCTCAGGCAAACCCAGAGTAGGAAGAAGTTGTGGTGGAGGTCGAGGAAGAGAGAGGAATGTTGGAAGTGAAGGTGGGGGCTGGAGAAAAGGGAGAGAAGAAAGAGATGGGTTCAGAGGAGAGTTGAATTGCCACTTTTGATCTTAGAAAGGTGTATATATATACACACACACACACACACACACACACACACACACACACCAGTTGCCCATTACAATAAAACTTATATTTATAGTGACACCTGTCAAGGTGTGTGAAATATTAGGCAGTGAACAGTCAAAACCAAAATGAGTCCATGTATGCAAATTAGAGTATAAAATGTTAAGCCTAATTTGCAGTTATAGGTTATATAAAGCCTAACTTATTGATTAGGCATTTACTAGACTTCAATTGCCTGATAACATTTAATGGGTCACTATTATCTTTGTGCCCTTGATAAAGTGTGGCCTGTTTTATTTGGATCTATATGCACATTTTGAAGAGAAGGGGATTATTCCACATAGGATTTGACAGGCTTGGTGGCAAAAAAAACCTGAAGTATAGAAACCTTTGTGTTTTTTGAATAGCTACAAAATTTTATAGCAGTCCAGCTATACAGCCTTATGTACATTGACTTTATGTGAGCTTCTTTCTGTAGACAGCAGGAAGGAATCTGAGCAGGAGAGCTGTTACACTCACAGAACAGCACTCCTTTAATGGCAGTCTTTGGGGATGGTTGCATATTATTTAAATGGATTTTATAATAATAAATTGTTCAAAAGAAACAAAAGTTAGTTGATCTTAAACCTCTAAATTGGAAATTTGAAGACTATTTTTGTATTCCATCCAAACAAGGCTCTAGTATTAACCAATACCACCAGTATCTTTTTTTATCATAATAATATTGGACACATATGGGAAGTGTTAATGTTCTATATTGTTTATTGTACAGGGAAAAAATGCTTACAATTGGCTTATGAATGTACCGCACATTTCCATATACTTTTACACCAATTCCAGACAAGTTCATAAACAAAGCATACTATAATATGGCAGTGTGGAGAGATTACATGATTATGCATTCATACAAACGTAATTCACAAACATTAATTCTCAAGAGTAAATGCAAGTGTATATTCTGTTAAAATGTGTAACCTTTTGTTTTAGAAAGAAGAGGCTAATCACCATCAACTCCCACCAGTTTTGGGTTTTCTTTGCAGAACATATATTCTTTAAGGGGAACATGTTGTTCAGTTTATTGTTGTTACTAATATCCACACTCCTTAAATGAGGAGACACATCTAACTGTATAATTTCTTGTTTGAGATTGAAATAAACATGTAAACAACTAATACTTTGTCTTGTAATAAAGATGTCAGTGATAAAGATGTAAGGTTATGTTTTAGTTAGGACTGTATTCTAGCTTAAGGAAGTTCAAGATTTTTCCCCTGACATAAGATTGTCAAGTTTGCAAAGTTTAGCTATGACAACATATGGTTTAAGGCCACTGTGTAGATGACCTATTGTTTACTAAAAAAAACCCCAGATAATAGTTCGTATGAAATATTAAATATTTACAACTGGAATGCAGTGTTTTAACCCACTGTGAAGAATTTATGAATATTTTTAATAGTCCTAACTGTCCAGGCTGTTTTTTGGTCATGTGGCTTCTGACTTTGTTTTGAAATGGGAACTAACATATGTAAAACTTCAAAGAGAGCCTGACTCAGCGGAACAGAGGGAAGCCGTTGTTGCGCTCATACTCTATGTGCTTCGCCAGTGCTTCACCACTTCTCTTGTCCAGGCCGGCTGACTTCAGTAGGTTGTGTGAGGGGATGAAGAAGTTGGACAGCTGGCATTCTCTCAAGTGTTTCTCGAAGTTTTCTAGGAGCTGCTGGAAGCAGTAGCTGAGTTGGCCCGCTGCCCACTCTCTGTCTTCCACTCGGGCTGCGCAGGCATGGAGCAGGGTGGTCTTGGCATGGTACGAGCACAGCTTCCCGGCCTCCTTCGGATATTTCTCCTTTAGCATCTTCAGCAGGTACTTCAGCAGCTTCAGACACTGCTTCCTGAAATAACGTGACACCGGTGATGGGTCTCTACAGTATTCCCATATTTCATTCAAATTTTCATGAACGTCAATCTTACCATTATATAATAGTAGTCGAGATAGTTGTAAGTAAAGTTAAATAAATTATGTCACGTAAGGTGACAAAGCCAATAAGCCAACTCAAAGGATATTAAAGGTCAAAATAAGACATTTCAGACTGCACAAGTTACCTGCAGCACGTTGTCCGGTTCTGACAGCAGGTCTTGGTATTGCCGTGGTCCTTCAGGATGACCTTCTCAACATGTGAGAAAGAGATTCGCCATGCGTCTGTCCAGAAGACAATTTTCAGCATCATAATTTTAACACTTTCTTTCTCAACCACAACTATGTGGTGGTTTGTTTTTTTTTTTCTAACTTTACTCTAACTTTTTCTCTTTACATACTTGGTCCTGTTTTGTGACACACACTTACCCTTGGCCCGAACCCCATCCTGTTCCTTTGTGCCAGTGCCCTCATATTTGGGTACCAAATAATAAGGGCTGCGCTTTAGATCCTTTTTCATGTTTATGCCAAGCCAGTTGTCGATTTTGAACCCAGCTGTTGTGAAGGGAGGCCAGCTTGAGCTGTGCACCTCCAACCCCAAGACAAAGTCCAGGGAGATGAGCCTGTCATCCATCTTCACCAGCAGGGTCACAGCAGGACAGCCCTTCTTTTTCCTCTCCACTGAAACGTCATCTGAAAACATCAACCACACAACTTATACATGCAAATCACAGTTCTGTGCTTCTCTGAACAACAGTCCAACAGTCCATTGTGACCCTTCAGCCTCTCTCATTCTTAATGACTTACATGGCAGCTTATCCGCAGCCTCCTTCACCGTCTCCCGGAATTCTGTGAGCATTTCACAGGCCCTGATGGTTTTGTCCTCATCAAGAAATCTGTCTAAAGGATGTTTATTATGGCGCTTCAGGGCCACGCTGTAGAAGGCGCCGTCCTCTCCAAAAGGACAGATGTCCACCCTCTTCACGCGCACAGCCAGCATCAGGTCGAACTCATCAGACTCGCAAATCTGCAAAAGTTACATTTAGCACTGGAGTGGGTGGTAAGAAATCACGTCTAAAGACACTCACTTCATCTGAGATGTCACGCACTTTAACGTTTTCGTAGTGGCTTCCAGTCTTGAGCACGCAGATGTCTTTGCACCAGTCTAAACTTCCTTTCACGTGCTTGGTCACCGCGTCCTGGATCTCATTCACACATTTCGTGGCCTCGCTTCTCTGGATCGCCTTTATTTTCAGCTTTTCGAGGGTGTCCTGGAGAACCCTGCTCGGATCCGCGTCGGAGCTGCCCTTTCTCTTCGGTGGGTCTCGGGGGACTTTTTGATCTTCCTCATTTTTGGCACAGGTGCTCGGGCGCCCGTCCTCCGCGCGCTCAGGTGAGGTGGGAGCGGGTGGTCGTGTGTCACGAGGCTGCGTGGCGCGTCTCTGTCTGCTCCTCGCATTATTCTTTCGCTCCTCTGGTGCTTCGACCTCTTCTGATCTCCCTCCGGTCTTCTCGTCCTTCTTCGTGCCTTTCCTGCGGACAGACCCCTTATCTTCAGGTCCAGGGGTCTCTCCTGGTGCTTCTCCTGGAACCTCTCCTGGGGTCTCCTTGACTTTCTCCTCGTCCTTTCTCGAGCCTTTCCTGCGGACAGACACCTTATCTTTAGCTCCAGGGGTCTCTCCTGGAGCCTCTCCTGGGGTCTTCTCCTTGACTTTCTCCTCGTCCTTTCTCGAGCCTTTCCTGCGGACAGACCCCTTATCTTCAGCTCCAGGGATCTCTCCTGGGGCATTTCCAGGGTCATCTCCTGGGGTCTTCCCCTTGGCTTTCCTTGGTCTTCCTCTGCCACTCATCGTGCGTAAAAGAAGCTCGTTTCTCTTTTTTGCGAGCTTATAAAGCTTGCGTCAACGTGTGGCAGGGAGGGACCAAACAGGTTAAACCCAGTTTGGGCCCTCCCTGCCCCACGTTTTCACCCAATTTCATTTTCTCTTCTCCCTGGCGGCAAAGCACCTTCCTACAGTGACTCCTTGACCTACAACCCATTTCTCCTTTACAGTTACACTGTGAAATAAAGTGCTTGCAGTTATTTAAAATTAATGCAAATGTTTGTCATAAATGTGTTCTTTTTAAGGTTAAGCTGGTATGATGGTGGGTCTATGGTTTTGATGGATGCAGTTTTCTTGCGAATCGCACTTGATTACTGCACATAAATAGTGGAAGTACCCGATCAGTTTCTCTTATGTCAGATTCATCATTATATAGCAAAGATTTGTGTATGTGTATGAAGTTCTCTCGCTCATTTCACTGAAAAGCAAACATTTCTGCATTTTAATGAGTTCTGGGACCAAACCCTTCATAAGCGGATTAGCCATAAAGGCCCTCTGGCCCCATCTTCTGGCAAAGTGTGGTTTTACACTTAACCGTGTGCTTTATGTGATTGATACTGTGATCTTTAACCCTTACATTGTGTTCGGGTCAAATCTGACCCGTTTTCAAGTTTAGGTATGTAAAAAGTACCATTTGCTTTTTTTAATGGAACAAGTCTTCATCATATCCTCAGAAATGGCTATTTTAACAGAAAATAAATTTTGAAAGTCTAAAAAAAAAAAAAAAAGCTATTGGTCACATCTTTGATCATGAGAGTGATATTGCGGACAGAGAGCGGAGCAAAACAGAGGAGGATGTGTGTGAGGAAGAGGATGATGTTCACTATGACCCTGAACAAGAAGACACATCTGATGAAGAGGAGGACCCAGATAATACAGGTGACCTTTCATGAGCATCAAGCCACTATGACACCCAATGCAGAGCACCAACAGAGAACATCATCAAAATGACTCCGAGGCCAACTAGATATGTTGCGTCACATGCCCAAGACATCAAGACAACATTTGAGCTGTTCAGAGCACCATCTCTGGAGAAGATCCTGCTTGAGATGACCAACATGGAAGGGAGAAGGGTGTTTGGCAATAGCTGGAAAGAGATTGACAAAACACAGCTGGATGCTTACATGGGGCTGTTGCTTCTTGCTGGGGTGTACAGATCAGCGTGTGAATGACAACTTGCTCCCATTAGGGATGTTTGGGACAAATGGGTGGAGCAAAAGGCATTCATGTACAATCCATGGGCTGGAGATTACAGCGATGAACGGCTGGTCCCTTTCAGTGGCCGCTGTCCTTTCAGGCAGTATGTGCCAGGCACACCAGCAATCTGCAGAAGGAACCAAATGGGGGCTGCCAGGGGGAGCAAGAGAAAGAGTTGCCAGTCCTGCCCCTCCAGCAAGGACAGAAAAACTAGTACCACTTGCCACACATGTAAGAAACACATCTACAATCCATATTGTTTTTCCAATGTTCAATTTATGGTTTAATTTTTAAATAATTTTTAATTTTCCTAACATAAATCTATCTGGGTCAATTTTGACCCGTAACACCATAAATGTCACTATAGCCATTAACGTTAAGTTAAAAAAAAGAAAAGAAAAGAAAGCTCTTTTGGTCTATTAGTCTATACTGATCAAATATTAGTCTATTAGGCTCAGACAATATACTTACCCATGGTGTTCACTATAGGAAATATGAGTGAATATAAACATTTTTTAAAAAGAAAACGAGTGGTATAATGTAAGATTAAAGGTCTATGGGGCAAAAAAACCCCTTTAAAACAGTGTTTGCATTGATATGAATACATACTAAGTCAGCTATGAGGTGAAAAACAATAGTGGATGATAACTATTGTTTTTTTTTTTTTGTTTTTTTTTTGAGTATTCTGGTCTTGAGTTAGATCACAGGTCAAATTTGACCCGCTAACACTAAAGACGTGGGCAGCTTTCTAACACATTACAAGGGTTAAAAGCACCAGATCGTTTATGAGGCCTTACACTTAACAGCATTTCGCTAACTGAAAAATATTGTGTCAAAACATTAAAAGATCTTAGTTCCTAAAGAATTGTATTGTCTGCTTTTCTATTGCCAATTAAGAAAGATCACTCCTTAATCTTTATTTCAAAGGAAAACAAGCTCAAACATCTGTTATGGTTGGAATAGCTTTAATATGACATGGAATAGTTTTAATATTTGAACAATAAGGTGCAGAAGCTAAAGCCAATTAAATTAACAAGTGCCTGTGCAGGACCAGCTTTACGCCAATCAAAGTGCTTGGAAGGTCGGTCAGTGTCTCAAGGGTTCACACGCTCCTGACATGGACCAATCGGAAAGATGAACTCTTAGTAATTCCACTTAGTTTCTTTAAAGCTAAAGTGGTCGATAAGACCACTACGTATCGTCATTTAAGTTATTAACAGCAGAAAACACAGTAATCTGCGAACAAACACTAGAAGCAAAACGACAGAGTGGGAACTAGACTAAAACTGCACTCCAGAGTAGGAGAGGGCAGGATAACGTTTCCTCTCGACAATTTTAATATCACACATGGTGTTAATGGTCGTAACCCGAATTAAAAGTTCACAATAGTGACAAGCTAATATCAAAAAGAAGTTTCACTGTATGGATTTAAAACTCGAACAACTTGTCTGAAGTATCACTTCGTTGTTACTGTTATTTTTTTGTTTGTTTTTTCCTTCTGATACTTTTACGATGCATTGGAACAATTAACCAGTCTCTGACAATGGAGTTCAAGCAGCCAACGGGATGGAGTTGGGTGACCTCTGTTCTGCCATATGTGACTCTGGAGTTGGCAGTCAAACACAATATTCATTTGGCCTTCTGGGCTTTCTGGGCAGACTTGGTGACCTTGCCACCAGTTGCAGCCTTCTTCTCCACCCCCTTGATCACACCAACAGCCACAGTCTGACGCATGTCACGAACAGCAAAGCGCCCTGTGAACCACAAATAAATCAGTTACTATAATAGTTATATCGATCTGTTTATTTTCACGTTCCAGCAAATAAGTTAATGGTTTTATTGAGCCAGTAAGAACCATATACAGCAATAATCAACTTCACATCACTTATTCCTGCACAGACTGACTCAGGGGAATTATGTCATATTAAAAAAAACAAATACTTGAGAATACATTTTCTTTTCTTTCTCTGTTAAAGACTATTTGTTATATGGATTTGTCAGACCAAAAGAGCAAGAAACTTACCAAGAGGAGGATATTCAGAGAAGCTCTCCACACACATGGGCTTTCCTGGAACCATGTCCACAATAGCAGCATCTCCAGACTTCAGATTCTTGGGATTATCTTCCAGTTTCTTTCCAGAACGACGGTCAATCTTCTCCTTCAGCTCAGCAAACTTGCAGGCAATGTGGGCAGTATGGCAGTCTAGCACTGGAGCATAACCAGCACTGATCTGCCCAGGGTGGTTCAGGATGATCACCTGAAGAGACAATGCTGATTTTATTAGGACTGATCACTCACTGACATCGTTGTTACCATCTGCTATAAAACATTTCACTTACTTCTGAAAAATACTGTAGGTTTTTAAAAAATCATTTGAAATAACCTGAGCAGTGAAGCTGGCAGCCTCTTGAGGTGGGTCATTCTTGCTGTCCCCAGCAACGTTTCCACGACGGATGTCTTTCACGGAGACGTTTTTGACGTTGAAGCCCACGTTGTCTCCAGGCAAGGCTTCAGACAGAGCTTCATGATGCATTTCCACAGACTTCACTTCAGTGGTCACATTAACAGGAGCAAAGGTCACCACCATGCCTGGTTTCAGAATGCCAGTTTCCACACGACCCACTGGGACAGTTCCAATACCTAAAAAAAAAAAACCCCATTTGGTTTAACGTTTTAATTTAAAGCCAGTATATCCATGACAATGCTATATATAGTTGGCTCTAAAAATGGATTTCATGAGTAGTAAGTGAAATTCATGTAGTCTGCCGGAATGCATCACCTCCAATCTTGTAGACATCCTGCAAGGGCAAGCGGAGTGGTTTGTCGGTGGGACGGGTTGGGGGCTGAATCGCATCCAGAGCTTCTAGGAGAGTCGTCCCAGATACGTTCCCCTCTTTCCGTGTAATCTTCCAACCTTTAAACCAGGTCATCTATAGAAATGACAAACATTTCATCAATATCAGTTCTGGTCATGTTGTTTAGGCACAAACTGAAACGGAGGATTTATCAAAGAAGTGAACGCACATTGGGGCTGGCCTCCAACATGTTATCACCGTTCCAGCCAGAAATGGGAACAAATGCCACGGTTTCTGGGTTGTAGCCGATCTTCTTGATGTACGTACTGACTTCCTTCACAATTTCTTCGTAGCGTTTCTGGCTGTAGTTGGGCTCAGTGGAATCCATCTTGTTGATGCCTACAATGAGCTGCTTGACTCCCAGTGTGTAGGCTAGAAGAGCGTGTTCTCTTGTTTGGCCGTTCTTTGAAATACCAGCTTCAAACTCGCCAACACCAGCTGCCACAATCAGTACAGCACAGTCTGCCTGGAGTACAAAAACACCAAGTGAGATGTTTCTATACTACATACAGATTTTCTATGCACTACATAAAAGAATAAAAAGAAGTAAAACAATGGTATATTTTAAAAAGAAAACAGCAAAAATGTATTGCCCTAAAGGACTCACCTGTGAGGTGCCAGTAATCATGTTCTTGATGAAGTCCCTATGACCAGGAGCATCAATGATGGTCACATAGTACTTGCTGGTCTCGAATTTCCACAGGGAAATGTCAATTGTGATACCACGTTCCCGCTCTGCCTTCAGCTTGTCCAACACCCAGGCGTACTTAAAGGACCCCTTACCCATCTGGAAGATAACACAATTATCAGGAATAACATTACCAAGTCTGCAATTTAAAAACAGTGTTTTATGAGAGGAAAATCACCTTGCAAGTATATTACAATAGGAATGTGTATATATATATATATATATATATATATATATATATACACATAAATGCATTCTAAAATTAGTTATGTTATTATTACCATGTTATGACATAATCCTACCTCGGCAGCCTCCTTCTCGAACTTCTCAATGGTCCTTTTGTCAATCCCCCCACACTTGTAGATGAGATGGCCAGTAGTGGTGGACTTGCCAGAATCGACATGGCCAATGACCACGATGTTGATGTGGAGCTTCTCCTTGCCCATGGTTGGTTATATTGAGCTTGACAGTGGTGTTGTAAAGCCTGCCTCATAAAATGGAAGACAAGTGAATGACTCAGTGCAAGGTTAAACCACTGTATGCTGAATTGATGTTTCAAGCTCAGCAGTTGAGACTGATCTCTCAAAATAGCTTTTTAGACAGTCAGATCCCAGTGCAAAGCTGTATTAGGCTCCCAATAGGGCATTTAATAATTGCAGAATGCTGAGAGAAAATGTCTGTACAGCACCATGGACAAGGGCCGAACCCACACTGAGACAAGCTACACTTAAGAACCCATTCCTTCTAAACAAAGGAGCAGACTGTGAAGTGGGGTCACTCAAACTTAAGCCTGTAAGATGCTTTTCTTTCACTATACTGTCATGTTTCCTGCACACTGCTGAGCCTGATAGCTGACACCAGGCTGACTGAAGTGAGGCACAAAAAGCCCTGCTTTCTCAAGTCTCCGCTCATTGTGCTGCCCCAGACCCTGCTCTGCTCCTGCTGCCCTGCAAACGCTTGACATCTGCTGGCCTGGTCACATAGCTGATCCAAGCCTTAGCAGGCTGATGTAACTGGATGAGCTTGTCTCTTTCTTCAGCACCTGAAAGATCACTGTGCAGACCTCCATTTTGTAAGGACTATTCCTAGTTAAAAGACTGGAGCAGCCATTTGAGATGGGAGGGGGGGGGACGAGGCTGCATCGAGTGAGAAGAGCCATCCCTGCTTCCAGGAGAAGCAGGAGGCAGAAATGAGGAAAACCCTCCTGTTTATTATAGGAGAAGCCTGTCACTGATGGTGCAGTGTAATGTGGCGGGATGAGTTGAGGGAGTTAGGGGCTGCTGCAGACTGTAGGCTTCGCTGCTACTCGCTTTAAGAGTAAATGCGTAACGCTGATAGTGCTCGTACCCTAATTCCCAGCTTAACAGGAGGGCTATTCTTGAAGAGGTTACCTAACAGGCGCTCGGTCGTTAGAAAGGTTATGAAATGACGAGGCTCGCAGCGGGATGCGTCTCGTTCCGACAGGCGTGTCTTTTTCAATACTCGAATCTGAAATATTCTGCTATATAAACTCGAGTCTGAGAGACTGGATCACTGAGACGTCTGGGGGGATTTCACAGCACAATCCCTTCCCCTGCAGCTGCCGCCATATTCCCCGTCTGTCTCTCTCTCATCCTGCAGACTGGACCTAACGAGCATCAGCGCGTAATTTCTCACAAAATCAATCGTTTCAGCCCCTTAAAACCACACCCACAGCCCCCCGCCCGAGGCAGCAGAGAGGTCCGTGTCCGAGCAGAGGTCAGTGAGGCTCGGGCCGGGTGGTACTGTACCTGTGCTGGAGCTCAGAGCCGCGCTGCTGCTGGAGAGACGGAGGCGCAACTGAGCTCCGCTTATATTGCGCTCCACAGCGGCTGCGCAGTGACTACAGACAACACACACATTCATACACATACAAACAGAGACACAATCACACAAACACACAGTACTCACACCGACCATGGCTTTATTTCTATGTCGCCTTCCTCCTTGCAAAGACGACAGTCCTTCTTGATTAAGACTGTTTTATACAATATATAAACAAAAGTATTAAGACCCTTGTTTTTCAGGGTTTGGGGTTAGGCCCTTCACTTCCAGTGAATCTTAATGCTTCAGCATACCAAGACAGTTTGCCATGCTTCCAAATTTATAGATACAGTTTGGGGAAGAACCTTTTCTATTCCAGCAGGACTGTGGCCCAGTGCACAAAGCGAGCTCCATAAAGACATGGCTGGGTGAGTTCAGTGTGGAAGACATTGACTGGCCCCCACAGAGCCCTGACCTCAACTCCATCCAACACCTTTGGGGTGAACTGGAACACAGATTGTGATCCAGGCCTTCTCTTCCAACATCAGTGCCTGCTCTCATAAATGCTCTACAGAATGACTGTGGCACAAATTCCCACTGAAACTCCTAAATCTTGTGGAAAGCCTTCCAAGAAGAGTGGAAGCTGTTACAGCTGCAAAGGGGACCACCTCCATATTAAAATCTATTTATCTGAAAGTCCCTGTTGGTGTAATGGTCAGGCGTCCAGTACTTTTGTCCATACAGTGTAGCAGCAGCAGTGATCAGCTGAATGGCATAGGCGAAACAGACACATGTATCATGACTAGGGGTGGTCTGATTCCACTTTTTCATGACACAGATACTGAAACAGCTGATACTGACAAAACCTTTGTCTGGGTGTACTTTGCATAGCCTTAATCTGCATGTTAATTCCTACACAGTGCACTATGCACAGCACAGGGAGCCATTTGAGACATGGCATGTTGCTCAAAGATTAGTTAAGAATTTACGTGATAGTTCAGACTAATTATTATGAATTATCATCAAAACATTAAAAGCACTCAATTTGGAGCCGATCTCTTCCAAACTGATAGCAACCAATCGCCAGGGGATGCAATGATGCCTCCTAAATTAATGGTGTAGCACTCAGTCCTCACTCCAACTGGAATCAGTAGTTCATTCATGTTCACTACTACTACAAAAAAAAAAAATTACATTCCAAGAAAGAAAGAGGTTAGTCCATATATCATCAACATGTTTATTCATTTATTTGAATAAACAGGGAAACATCCACTCTCCACTGCTCACAGATAGTGTGTGTTCCCCTTAAATAGTGCACCGGAACATTTTTCACTACATGCATGGGGAGAAATTATTGTCTTTTCATTTTTGTTTTCATTAGTATTTTGAGGCTGATGTCATTCTTGCACAGACTATTTTCATCTCATTTATTCCTGAGAGTTTCATTCATGTCATAAGTAAACAATAAACTACAAATGAGCTGAAACATTTATGTTGTATAAAAAAAAAGACAATTAACAATCAATCAAACAAACAAACTACACCCACTCAGCCTTATATGGCTTCGAACAAAATGTAAACAATTAAAATGTGAAACAACTGAATATTTCAGAAGTGTGTGCTCTGTGTTTTAGAACACATTACATGTCTGCACTGTGAAAAGTTAACGAACAGGAGTTTGAACAGTATGAACGTAAGGCACAACACCAAGAAACAATAAGGCCCTAATTCAGTCATAGCTTATAGAAAGACACACATGAAACAGGCTTCTCATATGACACTTTTAAACTGTGGTACTAATAGAAAAAAAAGATTCAGCTTAAAAACAAACTCTTTCAATCTGAGTGATGATGATGCCCAGTCTATGGCATTAAGACACCATTATCTTGATTGAACTGGCTGGTCAATGAAATTAAGATAGATCTAAAGAACAGTCCATTATTTTGCTTTCTACCCTTTTCCCCACCATCTTCCATATTTACAGCTGGCACTAAATATTTCTACATGCAAATTGTTGGTATGATAAATGATCAGTAAGCTGATAAAAGGATTGTGTCATGAATATTTAATCATACATTTGTTATTCATGAAATGTTTATTACTGTTAGCTGGTTATAATTGTGGCTTATAGATGAGATAATAGATGAGATGACTCAAAAATCATAACTTCATTTCACTTAGTTTGCAGAACAATCAGATGAAACAAACAAAAATAATAAGACATAAATTAGCTGGTTTGGTATTCCATTTGTGTTACCAGAAGCCCATTTTAGTCTGATCCCTCAAAAACCTTCGGGGGGGTGCTTTTCTAAATGGTGGTCCCTCTCCCTAAATGCGCAAGATACTTATAAAAATAAATTCAAGTAAAAACCATTAGAGATGTTTACCACTGAAAAAAAAGTCCTCTAGGAGAACCATCTTATTTCATCTTAGTCCATAAATCCGTTTAGTCCCTTGAAAAGTCTTTTTCACTGTATGTGCGCACTCTGTACAGCCCAGGGCTGTACTGTACCTTTTCCGAACAGCGTGTAGAAGGCAGCTCCAAAAACATTTATCCCTGCTGAGATGAAGAAAACAGTTCGCCACTCTGCAATGGTGTTCTAAAAACAGAATAGAAATTTAGTACATAACACAGACTAAACTTAGATTCTTCTTTTGCTTTTTTTTTTTTACGCCAAAGTCAACCACAATTAAAATGCCACATTACATTCCACAATGATAACTTCTGTACTGAAAGGTTTCAAAGGCAGCCAGGTACAATGAGAGTATCTACAGGCTATACAACACATTTTCATACTGAATGAAAACCACAAATATCTGACAACTCTCCAAAACAGGAACAGCTGTCCAAAGTGAAATGGAAGAATTACATATCAGCCCCAAGTCATTGTGGTCACTTTTGACAGATTTGACAGATTTGACATCGTCTTTATGTGAATCAACCTATTACCACACCTTCGGTTATCAGTAAAAATGTACGCACTATGGAGCTTCCTTGAAACATTAAGCCTGGGATCTAAATCACAGTCAAGAAGACTATTTCAAATCGCTATGCATATTCTTTTCAGGAGAAACACACTTATTTGAGATTTGGTATAATCTGATGCTCTCTATATTACCATTTTACATGTGATATAATGATGTATCATGACTGATGTATAATGATTGACGGGATAAAAAGACTTACAGACTTAGTTAGCGATCTTGCTATCACAGGACCCACCATCCCTGGTATAGTTGCAAAGGAGTTTGTGATTCCTAGTAAGATTCCAGCGTATCTGAGGAGAGGGTGTTGTAGGTGTGTTGAAAGTGCATCATATACCTTCAAACAAGCTCAAAAAGTAGTGCAAAGTGTATATTTAGGAAAAAATGCTGCACTGTCTCCTATAAATAACCAAACTGTCTTACGATGGTGCAATGTCGAGATGGTTGATGTTGAAGCCAGATGCTGAAAGACCACCCAGGGATGAGGAGATGGTGAGGAACACAACAGCCAGGATATAATCACAGTTAGTGTACCCTGCTGCCACTAGGAACACAGCTGGCCCCACCATGCCTGTCAGAATCAGAAAACTTTTTTTGATCCCTGAAGAATTTTCTCATGTAATGACTGCAAAGGCATACAGCAGGGGTGCCCAAACCTGTCCAGAAAGGGCCGCTGTGGGTGCAGGTTTTCCTTCCAACCAAGCAGGAGGCCCACCTGATTCCACCTCTGTATTCAGTTGGTCTTGGTTTTCAGTTACCCAGGTGTGGCTTCTTTTTGGTTGGAA
>JBBIGA010000146.1:18090863-18113049 GCA_037576975.1 Alestes dentex
ACAATAAATAGACTATATTTACAATATAGACAATAAATCAGTGTGACTGTAGTGTGAATGGGACGTGATTACGAGACAATACAATAAATAGAAAATACAGCAGTGTAATAATATGGTGTGAACAGGGTGTAAAACTTCCAGGATTAATAATATTGTACCAAGCGTATATTGTTGCACAGGAGGCAGTCACAGCATTGAACAAAGAGCAAGGAACAACAGAAACAATATAATAAAGAGAATATAGAAGTGTAACCGTAATGTGAATGGGATATAAACCTTCCAGAGTGACTAGTGTGGCACCATCAGTATAATATTGCACAAGACGCAGTTAGCAGCATTGAACTACACTGAGTGAGAGTACATTTTAAGCTCATCAAATCGAGTAACAGGACACGAGTGTGCCTGCAGTGGCAGTAAACTGAAGGTAAAGTAAAATGTGGTGCTGTTGAAACTCCAGAGTGTAACATGAGCGGTTTAGAAGATATGAAGTGAGGTAGTTCTTTGGATTTTACATTGATAATAATAATGTGGGCAGGTTGGTTTTGTCATTGCTGCTCTTGTGCATTTCTTGCAGGTAGTATTAGTGTCCACAGATGGACTAGAGGGTCGGGGAGGGAACAGCATGGCTGCTTCCAGAGCTGGATTTCCAGTGTTTGATCAAAAGGCCCATTTTTTCTTCCCCCACTGTTAACAGAAAATCCATTCATTGACAAAATTATCGTACAGGAGACATTAAAAAATCACATTTGTTGTATTTATAAAGCATTTTAAATGGTTTGAGGTTTTTGTATTCCTTGTGTTCGTTTAGTATGGTTGCTGTTTGGATGCAGGTTTGTTGATTTCATGAATCTGGTTTTCTGGAATATCTCTTCAGTAATAAGCCTCACACACACTGTGTTTTCCATCTGCTCTCTCTGTCTCTCTCTCTGTCTCTCTCTCTGTCTCTCTCCCTCTCCCTCTCCCTCTCCCTCTCCCTCTCCCTCTCCCTCTCCCTCTCTCCTCAGTGTCCTGAGTTCATGTCAGAGGATACAAACCCACAGCACTTTAGTAGAAAATCATACACTTGGTAATTTATGATATTTGTAGGTACGCATACCGTTATGAAAAACAAAAAAGCCTCCATTTATCCTATCATTCCCTGATCCCTGATACTTTACAGTGACATATGAAAAACTACTTGATGCTTTTCTAATAACTAACATAATTCCATTCTTCTCCTTTTCTCCTTCTCTTTTTTTCCATCTTCTCCCGTGATATCTCCTTTTCCAGTAAACCTACTTGCATAAAAAGCCTTCTTGTATCTCATTGCACACCTACAGAATCTTGCCATAGAAGACTTCTGACAATTGAGATGCATATCAGATATATTCACACACAAGCCTTCAGCTTGTCAGTAGTACAGTACTTTCCAGAACTTGGCCTCATTATTTTTTTCCATCTTCATTCAAAAACATGGAGAAGAACATGAACAATGTGTATAACAATGAGTGACTACCAGCACTGAGTAATTACATTAATTAAAAAAAAAAAAAAAAGCCATATGGTGAAACATCACTGGCAATAATGCCTGGTACTTAATTGGTCTTTTCAACGAATAAACACATGCAATATTATACTAATAACTTTATATAAAAAAAGAAAGCAGTTTACCAGCAACTGCTCAAAAGGAAACAATGTAAGAAGTACATTTTCGGTAGGTAAAAAAAACACATTACGTTTTGATGTGAATAGCCATGTTTGTATGTCCATGGTTGAAGGAGCTGCTTACATTACTGAGCATGCTCAGAAAGTGAGGCTCAAGCCATTCACTCTAGAGCATTACCAGGCCAATTAACACATGCACAGTATGTCTTGCTCTTAATGGCAGAGCAGTCGTACGAAGCACTGCATTATTTGTCATCGTATGTAAAAGGCGCTACTGAATATGAGAGGAAGCATCTTGTATGGAAAGTGCAATGCCCAGAAAAAACTTCCTGAAAAGATATTAAATAGGCCTGAAAATACTCATTCATACCGCCCCTCCTTAGTAAACTTCTTTAAGACTCAAACACGGCTAACCTCACATGTCATGGTCGCGTGCCACTTCCTAAAAAGATTCAGAAATAACCAAGACAACGAAGAGAAGAAAACGCTGCATCTGTCAGACACATCCTTCCTTCCCTCTTTCCAGCCAGTCCAGCGACATTTTCCGTTAGTTCATACACGAACTGTGCGCTGCTGTGGATAGACGGGCAGCAGCAAAATAGGAGAGGCGGAAGATGACCTGCAGGTTTCCAGACACTTTAGGCACAGTTTGGCACGGAGTTGCCGTTGAGTTGATCTGCAGGGACAGTGAAGTTGCGGTTTTGGATGCGGCGATACACGAAGTAAAAGGGCTGCACCTGGGGGCGACTGTGCAATTCCGCTTTGATCTTTTGCGGGTGTGTGTCCGGAGCCAGCTGCTGCGTGGTCTCCTCCGTCAGCAGGAACAGGGCGTGATTCTCCGGGTCAGAGACTTTGAACTTTTCAGCGCATATCTGACACACCTCCTCCGTGGTCGCGTACGGCCGCACCTGCAGGGTTTTCGCGGTGCAGCCACTGTCTGCCTCCTGCAGCGCCACTCTTAGGTAGTTCTGCACACAGTGAGAAATGTACATCAGGGCCTGGTTTCCCATAAACATCACAGAATATCCGCATTGTAACATGGTACACTGAGCAAAAGGTTTAGAGGTCTATCTTATAGTTATACCAGTACACTTTTTGGAAAGTTAGTTCAGCTTTCTGCATCCAGACAGCTCATTAGAAAGAAACGAATCAGTTTGTGATAGTAACTCTGGCCCTCTGAGGCCAAGAGCACACACAATGATTTGAGCTTCAGAATACCAGCTGTTTTAAACAACCTCCCACGGACTGCAGACAAATGGTTGTTCATGCCCTTTACAACCACAGCTCAGAGCTCAAAAGCAGCTCAAAGACACAGTTTGCCAAATCAGAAAGCTCTCCCACAGAGCACAATATTTTTCAGTGTGTTTGAAATTATCAAGGCACGAAATTGTAGCATGAGCAGCATATGAAAAGCGCATCCTAAATATATGTAGACTAAAACCAACCATGGGTAATAGCCAATGAGAGTGTGAGAGGAAACTCTCAGGGAACAAGCAGAACAACAACAACCACAGCGAAGGCCACACTGTGTTCTCTATGGAAACGGGAAATGGAAGGGAGGCTACTATCATGAATGTATGTTTATCTCAAGCGCAGAGACTTCACCAGTGCAAAAATAACCACAACAGCAATCTGCTCATGCTCTGTTTGTCGAGGCCAGATGACAGACAATTCTGGTGTCTATTATCTCCAGGCCCTTATATTTAGGGGTAAGACACTTCATTTTCACTGACAAAGCAATGTAATAATTGTTGCACAGTGTGAGCAATGGTGCTGGAATTTTGAATGTCAGGTATTGATTTGGTCTGACCTGAATTACACTTAAGCAAAACGGCAAGAACATAAGACACGTTTTGTGGTGAGGACCTCACCTGAAAGTCATCCACAGATGGCGTGGTGCGCTGGGCCGTGCGCCTGCGGTGCCACTGATGGAGTGTGTTACGGGTTTCTGAGCTCAGCACCCGCGCAGCCTGCTCCTCCTGAAAGTTCTTAATGAGAGACATGGCTCCATATGCACTGGTCAAGTAGTATCCACCTACAAACAAAGAAGGGATGAGAGCTGTTCAAGCATCATTGAGTCAAAACTTCAATGAACTGTTAAACCTTCAGATAGCATATCTGTGTGGTTCTCTTTCTGTAATTTGAATAAGGGGGGACATAATGGAGGCTGAAATACCTTCTCCATGCAGCAATGAGGGGTCTAGTAACTCCATCATGTACTGAATCTCTGTATCCAGTTGAGGCATGTCACACTGGGCCAACACGTAGGTCAGCATGGGTAAGAAGTCATCTGCCCCATACATTCTCCCTGCCATCATAAAAACAAACACAAATGGATCATAAGACACAATGAGAGCTGGAACAGAAGCCCTAGTGTGCATAAACACATTACATTTATCCAGCTAAAGATCAAAATGTTACAAATAACAGCTCACAAATGCTTCTTGGCTTGGAAGTACAGAAGATCTAAAACTTTATATTATGTGGAGCTTCTTTAAATTTAAACTTAAAAGGTTCTTTAGGTAACCAAATAGGTTCTTCTATAGCATCCTTTTCAGCTGACAGAGGAGCTTCTTCGGTTCCCTATAGAACCCTAACCAATTTACAAGCAATATTTCATACCTGAATTGTCTTCCATGATAGTGTAAATCAGCTTGCAGACGCGCAGAAGGAAAGTCACTTTCTTCTCAGGTGAGTACATCTTGATCATGTTGTGGAACTTGTGACGGATCTTCTCTATGGCCATAGGATCTGGGGGCATGGCTCCATCCACACCCATCTCTGCTGGCTGCTTGGTTTTGGCTAGTGCCAGGTTTTCCTTCAGCTGCTGCCAAGCACCACTACTCAATTCAAAGTCCTGTAGGGCTGTTTCCACCACAGGCTTCAGGGGCTTCAGTATACATTTGTGCATGGCCTTTTCCAGCACTTGATCTAAAGAAAGAATTAAGAAACGACAGACATTAATCAACTAAAGCCATGCAGAGCTCTGTAACAAAATCATTCAGATGCAATCCCACACATAACAAGAGAGCAGAATCAGTCAGTAGAGCGATCACAGACCATACTTTTTATGCATGCGACGTAAATCAACCGAATGATTAAAAACAACTCAGTTTCTTTTTTACGAAATGTTATGATCCCAAGAGCTGTATTTAGAAGAGTAACAGACAGAAATGACTGTGACTGTGTGTAAACAGGCTAAGATCTCCCATAGTGGTAACATTTCCATTTCCTCTTCACAAAGGGGAATACCTGCTCTTAATATTTCCACAGTTGCTTCTCTAAAACCTGCATACAACAGCAGAAGTGCAAATCTTTTGACTTCAATAGGTTTTGCCTTGTTAACCTGGTTCAAAGCTCAGGACTAAACTGCAACATGTGTGAAATGGGGGAAGTATCTAGGACTTGGAAGTAAAAATCACATGGCCCTAGGAGCAGAACTTAATGGTTAACTCTGCATCAGGGTGGTTAAGAATGCTGACTGCGAAGCAAAATGTGCTTTCGCCAGCATAAGAATCGGCTGAGGGAAGTGATGTTTTGTTCTTAAACTGCCTGTCATCAGACACGTGAGCTCCATCTGCAAAGTGCTTCACTCTCCGTCTCCCTCTTTAGCCCCCCTCTTTTCCCCAATCTGCGCAGAACCAGCTGATGTCATCTGTGTATTGTGCATGTGTTTCCAAAGTAAGCCAAGAGCAGCTGTTAAATATCAGGATACTGCAATAAAACATGAACTGCTAAAGAAAAAAAAAAAATTTGCAAACTGAAATACAATTAGAATAAAATTTTAACTGCATCAACTGCCAAAGCTAAATAAGCTTTCATTCCTGTCATGAACAGAAGTAGTAAATGGAAAAAGTTTGCAACGAATAATCTGTAGGTGACCTGCCTATGGATACTGTTGTGTCCTGTATATCACCAGCTACGGGAACTGTACTCTAACGGAAACCCTGACAAACTAAAAACTTTCATTTGGGTTGATACAGCAGGGTGTTTGGAATACACTTATGGAATACACTAAAATATGTGAAACCAATGATGTCTTGGGTGGGGCAATATCTGTAAAATATTGCATCAGATGCTTTCCAAAGTAATTCCGGTAACAAGAGAACCCTACCCAACCTAGAGAACGATGGCAGTGAAAAACTTTCCAAAAAGAACACGTCTGACTGGTTCTGTGCAAACCACACATGATCTACTGAACATATATTTTTTTCAGTTTGCCTGAGGATATAACTGGGAAAAAACATTCACAGTTTAAAGTAGTAGTTGCAGGAAACCGATGAACACGTCATTTTCTAAGAAGACATTATAGCTGTTTTAAACAAATTAGACTTACTGAAACTGCCTGCCTTCAGGGGTCTTCGACAAAACCAACTATTTTAACATTTGACAAGAGAGATATTTACAAAGCTGACCTTCACTCCAACATAATAAAACTCTAACAAAAATTTGCTGTTCTAGAGAACCATGAATATGTTTCTGCACCTCCATGTTGCCTGTCTTCAGTGTGAATGCCGCCTCTGTTGGGTTAACACATGAAGCTAAGCTACACAGAGCTGGGTGCTGCTTTACACAAGCAATTTATGCGCTGGAATGCTGTACACTTACAAGGCTCAAGGATTAGAGGGTGGCAAACAGCAGGGAGGCCATTCCATATTCAATGAGGCTTATCTTTCTCGCATACCGTGCCCTTAACAAGTTCCACAGGCACGTCAGTTGGCGACTGTAAGTTTCCGAACATCTTCAGACATTACACAACCCATTTAATTCGACTGCACTGTTTTGGTGGCATAATTTGATGTGAGGAAGGTGACAGAAATGTAAAACTACGTCTACATAAGCCATTTCAGCTTCAAGTATAGTGCTGGTGAGTGGACCCTTGTCGGAAGAGGACAGTGACTGATTGCCCGGAGACAGAAAGGAGCCAGGGCTTCCCAGACAAGAACACAGATCAGAAGGTGCTAACAGTCAAGGCCAGGCTCAGTCTAAAAGTCTGTCTCCAACTCCATGCAAACATCCTTTTCCTCACAACAACAACCCTCCCTCCCACCCAGCCCCACAGTCCAGACCAGGAAAACAAGCCACAGGCTTATAGGGAAGAGAAGTGAATCCACTGATGCCTCCCACACAGCAAACACACTTGCCATCATAGTGAAAAATGGCCACAAACTGCGTCACTCCAATACACAAAGAGTGTAAAAACCCTTAGGTTATCACTTTTTCAGTTCCCAGAGAAAAAACCTCAAATCCATAAAGTTTCCACTAACTCAGTTCTCTATTCCTGAATTCTACATTTTTTGGAAAGTACCAGCCTCTCGAAGCAGTGATTTCCTGAGACATTTTGACAGCAAGGAATATCTATCCTCTCTCACCAGTAACAAGGGAGTTAAATAAGCAAGAACGTGTGACTACCTTCTTCAACTTAAAATAGACCACAAAGGGAAGCGGCTTTATCTGAAATGTCAACAACTCCCAGCTTCTAGCTGATATGAAGTCCTTTGCAATCTATGTACAAATTTAAACAACTTTTGCAGCCTCCCTGCCAAGCCTGGTGTGTACTGCCGGCTGTGAAAACTACTTTATGGCCAAAAAATTCTGTACACAGGCAGTTCTGTGCTTGGAGGGGGGGGGGGGAGTGAAAAATACAACAGAGCACGATAGTGCAAAACAGAAAACAAGTGTCTGTTTTTCTCCTCTGTCTACATTCTCTTCTTACTTCCGCCCACTCGCTCACTATTTGGCATCAACAACCCAGTGGGGCTGCCTCAAAAGCCCTGGCCAGGATTGGAGGAGAGAACTCAGCTCAGGAGGACCTGGCCCACTTGGCTAGAGCCCAGCACAGGAACATCTGGAGTAAAATCCATTCATCAGAGCTTACAGCAGACAACTGAGCAATGTTTATATGCTGAGAAAAAGGGGCGCTGGATTATGCAGAGTTCCTGGAGGACCAAAACAACTTTAATCAAAAACAATTGCCAGATTGTAAACGTTTTCCAAGAGCTCTTGATGTACCTCACCCACACACATGCTTTCATTACTAGACTGTCCCATTGTTCAGAGCACCTGTTTACACTCAAACTGATGCTGCAGGTCTTACCAAAGAAAGAAAGTATCTGCCTGCACATGTATATGTTTGCTTTTCAGCACTATACCTCTGTGCATGTCCAGTCACACTGACAGAGCACCAAAACCTGCCGCCCAAGAACAACAATAGACTCTGCTTTAGAAGCGCACAGACTGGTGGGAATATGAGTAATCTGACACCTGTTGCATTCTGTAGAGATGAGCGTTTCCCAGAAGCTGGGTTTGGTTGCTGATGTGGTAGGGTAAAAGAATGGTATGGTATAAACACAATAGTTTCTTTTTATCATGACGTTTTGTACTGTTCTACAGCTTTACCGTGATGGTAGTAGGCTATTTCACGCTAACAGAAGCTGCCACCTCACACATAAACGCAAATTTAATTTACATTTTAACATTTAATTTACTTGTAAATTTTTCTTGTAAGTTTATGCTCTAGATACTGATTACACCAGTTATTTAGACAGACTGCTTGTTTGCAGTTACAAAGTACATTTAGCATAATTCACAGCAGAGATGGCACAAAGGGCAAGCTAACTCAGGGTAACAGGCAGTAAGGTGTGATGTTATTAGAGTCTAGGACTACATAAGCAAGAAATGTGAGATTAGCATAAGCTTTTTGCGCTCAGTTTTTTTTTTCCCACACTAAAATTTATCAGAAAGGGTGAACACCTTATAAAAGCTGGAATAAAGAGTTCAACTTCACAATTTGATCATTTATATTGGAAAATTTTCAAAACTGAATATATAAAAGTAAAGCCCATACTGACAAGCTGCAATTCAAGTTTTGCTCATTTGGCATTAATTGAGTGTGGGATTAAATGTTTCTAGAGTCAGCATGTCACAATGAGTAAAGCACCCTTACCGATCTGGTCCTCAGGGATGAGGGACTCAATGGGGGGGTCAAGCTCAGAGCTTTGCAGCAGGTACGACTTCATCTGAGTCATGAATTGCCTGAGAGTCTGAAGCAGGTCCAGGCCTGAGGTGTGACAGCCGCGGTTCTCCTGCAGGAAGCTCACATAGTCCTGCACCAGACAGCCAAAGTAGGTGCTTTTGTCCCGCGACTGCTCCAAGATCTTCCGGATAGCCCTCTTTTCAGGGGTCATGAGAGAGTTGAAGACGCCGCTGACCTTGCGCAGGTGGCCCTTCAGTGCTCGCTGCAGCACAAAGGCACCAGCACTGTGCCGCTTCTTGGACTTGAAGGGTGGTTCCATGCTGATATCTTGGTCGCTCTCCACGCTCACTCCAAAGTCTTCCTCCTCCTCCTCTTCCTCTTCCTCCTCTGGGCTGCTGTCACCTGCCGTCCCACCAGTTCTGGAGGGGCTTGTGCCAGCTGCTGGCAGTGAGAAGCTCTGATTAAAGTCCAGGGAGTCAGAAGAGGTAGAGGAGATGCTTATGTCACTAAGGCGCTCTCGTCCCGCGGGGCTGCCGCTGCCGTCCTCCAGCGCTGCGTTCCTCAGGGACAGCTTGGCCAGGCTGAGTGACACCGCCTCCTCGATGGTCTGATCTTCCAGTGCCAGATGGCAGCGGTGGACCTCTGCGTCAGGAGGGTTGGGGGGTCGTTTACCACGAGATGAGGGTGTGGGGATGGGTGAGCTGATCTTCTTAGGTGGTGAAGACGAAGGTGAGAAGGAGCCGAAGGAGGAGCCCAAGCGTCCCAGCAAGCCACTTTTCTCCTGCGACCCTTTGATCCAGCTCACGGCTGTGCTGGGCATGCTGTTCTGCTTGCGTGGAGGTGCTGGCCTGCGCGGGATGCTGCGAGGAGGAGGGGGTCGTGGTGGAGGGGAACGGGACGTGCTCTTTACTCTGCTGCCGTGTTCTGTGCTGGTGGTGCGGCGAAGGACACTGTCGCCGCTTTGAGGGCTTGTGTTCTTTGTGCCCTGTTTAAATGGGCTGTTGCTCTGTGGAAGGGGGCTCTTTTCATCAGTGGCTGCTGGTGTCTGATCAGTGTCAGAGTAGTGCGTCTGCTGGAAGAGAGGGTTAATGAAGCACAGTGCTCCGTTAGATAGGCTGCACTCCAGCTGCGATGGGCTACGAGTACGCAGGACGTCTTTGAGGGATGTCTTCTGTACCCCCTGTTTCACTCTCTTCTGTGTCTCGTCTTGAACAGGTCCACCAGACACAGATGTCTGTTTCTTACAGCACAATTCTGAATCCCAAAATCCTGTGAAACATGAAAAAAAAAACAAAACCAAATTCAATTTTAGACAAACTGAGCTAAAATAAAAAATAAAGTGGCAGGTAGAATGAAAAAAAAACAAAAAACCACAAGGTATTTACTGTCAAGATATAGAATAAATTAAGCTACACAGAACAGTTAATACACACAGTAAATCAGACTCAAAAACACATTTTAAATTCTTAATTAAAAGCTTCAGTATAAAACAGTTTAATTACCCAGTGATGCCTTAGAGACACCATGAAGACAAATGCAATCATGAGTCACACAACGCATCAAACGATCACACAGACTGCAATGGTCCCACAGAAAACTTTAGAAAGCCTCAAAGAACTGTGCCAGAAGATCAACCAAACCCAAAGGCAGTAATTAAGAGAGAGAAAGCAAACATCTGTCACCAGAGTATAAATAATAAAGGCTATATCCCACCACGTACAGTAAACCAGTGAAGCTTCTTGCCGACGTTCTTCTCAGAGATTTACACCAAGAGCACCTTAGATGTGTGCGGCTGAAACTTCCACTGTGTACTGCCGTATGGTGACAGAGACACACATTCACACACACATACTGAATGGTGTGAGTCATGCATGCTAATAAGCGAGTAGGAGGAGCGCAGCCGCTGTAGCTTTCTGCTCACTTCTCCTCGCTCAAATATTCATTCTGAAGGCCGCCCCTTCAAATACTTTCCACTCACTCTTTAAGCAAAGGATAATGCTGAGTTCAGGCTTTGTCAAAGGCAAAACAACAGCTTAACTTACTTAGAATACTTTTTTTTTTCAGGAGAGAACATCCTTATAACCAGGTACTAAAAGCAAGGACACTTCATTCTTTGATAGTATCAATAGTCTATTTTCCACCGGTAGGCTTAAGATGGACAGGCTGGGTCATGTCATTTCCTCAGAAGACAAATACTTGAGAAACATGAGTGGGTGTTTTATACACCTGAATATGAAATACTTCTCACTTCCACTCATTTTTTGTCAACCCATACTGATAAGGCAGTAGTAAGATAAAGAAACATCTGTCATGTAAGAGGCCTGAAACACCTGCCATGCAAAAGAGGCCTGCAGAATTTGGGCCAGCAGGACAGGGCACGTAAATTCCACACCAGGACCACTTCCAAAACGAACCCCACCTCCCATTTCTTCAGATCACTTCTCCCTGGCTTCTCTCGGTGTCCTCGGTTCACCCCAGTTTGTCCTAATCGGAGCAGTCAGCCAGATTGAAATATGACCGCCACAGCCTGAAGCCAGAAGTTCATCGCAACCTCTAGGTGGGGTTCGTTTTGGAAGTGGTCCTGGTGTGGAATTTCCATGCCCTGCCCTGCTGGCCCAAATTCTGCAGGCCTCTTTCACGACAGATGTGCAATGCAACACTGGAGACCGTATTGAAAGCTCCCTCAGGGTTTCCCCAAAGAAAGTGTCCAGACCTTTGTTTTGGGGTGACATGTGGTTGGCTGTTTGGAGTGTGGGGATTGGGACTGAGACAACTACTCTATATACGCATTCATTTATGTAAAAAAAAAAAACAAGAACACCATTTAATAGAAGAAAAAAGTAGTTCAGACATTAAGTAAAACTTATTATACTAAGATAAGTGTGTGTGGGTGTGTGAGGGGAGTGCTGTTGCTGTAAATCCATCTTTGTATAAAAAATACCAGCACTGAAGTATTCCATTTATTATTAGGATAAATAAAGGATGGGGGTCGAATTATAACTACATCCATTAAAAAAGAATTCCTGTGCAGCAGACACTGAACTATGCCATTAATTACTAAAAGAATGAACGGGTCGGGTGAAATTGAAATATCTGCGAAAGAAGTGAATTCATTTGCAGTACAAGTGGGTCATTTCTGTACTTATTTTTCCTCAGTCTGCAGGTGCTGAAGAGGTCTGGAACTCTACTCCTCACCCAGCTGTGTCGCTGACAGTATGACGTATCCTCTGTCTCAGTTTCACGCATCAAAAGAAGAATATCCACCAAGTATGGACATTTGAACAGGTAAAAGCAGAGGTGATGAATCAATAGCATTTTTATCTTCTCTGTATTGCTGTTAGTCAGTCGACACATAAACCACACACACGTCAAGCAGAGCGTTATATTTCACGCCAGACTTTTACATTACGTATTAGTCTCATTCTGTCAGAAGATGCAGTGATTGAATCCTGCCCAAGAGCCCAGAAACATAAGTAACAACTATGTCTGAGACATGTTCCCCCACTCGTCAGTGCATTAAACCCGTATGAGCGGTGCACTTGATGCTTACTGTTGACAGACGTGAACATCTGGGCTAGTGACGCACGTTACGCACAGAGTACCACTGTCTCACACTCTCTCCATATGGCTCTGCTTTCAGAACAACAGTTCTGGCTAGTGCACTTGGATACGTTTAGAAACCACAAAACAGGAAGGAACTTGTGTAGTTAAGATAATTAGTGTGATCTTCAGCTTACAGTAAATATATATAGAAGGCAGCCAGCATAGTCTATTAACACTTTGGAAGGCAGTCAGCAGAGTCTAGGATCAAGCTATAAAGGCATCCCATATTCCTAAAGAAACATTCAACTAAATTTCTGTGTGCTGCTTTTGTAGCGTACGGTCAATTACCATGGAAAAAGAACAGCGCCAGAAAAAAGATCAGATAAACTGATGACTGGTGACAGTGGAAACCATTGGGCAGTCCATCAGTAAGCATTAATGTGAAACTCAATTTTGTTAAACACTTTTGTAAATTCTTAAAAAAAAAAAAAAAAATCAATCTATGAAGATCTTCAATCTTTGTAAATTTACAGATGTTTAAAAATTAAGCTGGATAATCATAGATGGGCCTAGTATTCCACAGGTCCCTGGCTGATCACATATGCATCACATATACAGTCATGGCTGTCATGGCTGTCATCCTAACACCCGTATTCCTGAGTGCCGCAGTTTAACACATACATATTTCATATTGCCCGGTGCTTACCATTTTATTGGGAGATTTGTCAAAATTATTGCTGGCATTAATCAACCATATACCACAGATACTGCACATATTGATTAGATGAAAAAAAATAATGTTTCTTTAACCAAGTGAATCTTTCTAAAAGCACATTGAGATAAGGAAGTGTTCAGACTGAACAAAAAGTTGTAATCAATCAAGACATACCGTATAATGCTGGCGAAAGGCTGCATGAATACTAAAAAGGGTTTTAGAATCACAGCAATTAAATCCACTGAAGATCATAAACACAGGTGAATCAGAGTGGCACGTAGCCATACAGAGCTCTGCTAGTGACAGGTCAATCATTCTCTTAAAGACATCAAACCTGGTTGAACCACCAATGACTCAGTGACAAGGCCTCAATTGCTTCCAAGCCAGACACATCCAAAACCAGCGTGACACTACCCCTGAATAATCCTCTGAGGCTTATCCACTGGGCCAATGTGTAACTAAGCTCTTTGGTAGCTGACACTGTTATGCACTCATAATTAGTGAACTATGATATGCACAGGTCACTGGCCTACACAGGAAGGCATGAACAATAAACATGTAGTCAAAGTTGAGCAATATAGATTACTTACCTAATCCCAACTTGGCGACTTCTTCTAGATCCGACGGGGTCTTCGCAGAAAAGATCGGCTCAGGAAGCTTCAACGTAAAAGGAAGGACATCCCTACGAAGAAGAGGCGCAGTCAAAAACGGGGTAAAAGCTTTAAAGTTGAACAACAGCAACAAGAACCGAAGCACTAAGACTGCGAAACTCTTTCAAGGGAAAGAAATAAAGAGAGAGAAAAAAAAGCAGGCAGAGCGTGTCTAGTGCTCCAGCTGTAAATTTCAGCATGTGGGTGAGGCAGGCAGACAGAGGGTTGTGTTTATCCACAGACTCCATTACGTGGCACTGACAAAGACGCGGTCTTGGCTGAAGTGAGGAGACCGTGCAAATCTGGCCGCAGCTCAAGCGGGTAAGAAAAAAAAGAGCCTTCATAGCAAACTAAACTTATGATAAAGGCCAACAAGAATAGCACAGCACCAAACATGCAGGCATTTTCACTGCTCTTTGTTTTCAGTGGCAATGAAGCCATGTTTCCAGTTACACACGCCGCATTCCCCAGCGTTTTTATTGCTTTCTGATGTGTAGTTTTGTACGGTTGGTGTAATCAGCGAACGTTTTCAATCCAACAATCTGCAGGCGTGGGCAACATTTCATAATATGGTACCATAATTAAGAAATATGATCTCATGGTTCTGGTTGAGTACGTCTATAACACCGAACCACTAAATGATTCATAAAAAGACCAGGTCTGTTACAGAAGTACAGTAACTAGATAATGAATCATCTGGACAGCTCATTATGCAATTATCTAATTTCATTAATTAATTTTTTTTTTTTTTTACCAATTGTTTGACTTTTGACTTCTGCTCCTCAATCATCTCATTTTTGAAAATGTTTGAATACAGAAAGAAATCCATAGCCACTATCGTTTGCTGGTGCATTTTTTCCATTCCATTTCCATTATAGCTTAAAAAGTAATCCAAGTAAGTAAGTATCTTTTGACATATCGCCCACTCTTATCATCAAACTACAGCAGGTCTCTTAATAGCAAATATCAATAACAGAGTAAGCAAAATAATGGAGGTAGCATGATAACAGAGCATGATAACTGATAAGCCGACTGTAGCTACCTAATAATGTAAGACTAATCACGCTGTTCTCCTTCTAAAATTCCCCATGTGATCCTTCCTGAATGAAGCAGCACCCAGGCTGTTCTGCTATTTACTGTAAGAGACTCTCATACCTGCTGATGCAGCAGAAGGCCACAAGCCGGAAAAGGTCCGCAAAGCTGATACCCGAGCCCTCCAGAGAGAAGGCTGAAACACAGACACACAAACAAGGCAGCAGTTGAAACACTACATGCAGGAATAACATAGAAAAACTGGAATCATTCAAACATTTTCTACACTGTGGCAATCCACGTATACAAGGTCAAATATAATGTGCAGTATACATTCAGACTTCCTCTGAAGGAGGTCCCTCCCACTGTTAGAGTCAAATAAAAGAGTGAGAGAGGGGTGGAGGTAGGGAGGGAGGGAGAGAGAGAGAGCGAGAAAGAAAATGGGTTAATGCGAAACAGATGCACTTGGAAATTCCATTACTTCCACAATCCATCTCTGCCATTTTTGAAGAAAATGCAACAACTGACAAACAGCAGTCTCCGATATAATTTCACACCGGAAGAAGAGATGCTTTGCTCTCAAGCCGTTTGTGAAAAGCATGCACACATGCACTTACGAAAAGTGTTGAATACTCTAACAGCTGATATAGCTCTATTAGTCAAGGTTTCTTCCTCATACGTTTTTAGGGAGTTTTCCATTACCACTACTGCAAAGATCCGTATTCAAATATTTTTAAAGCTCTGTCACAGTCTCACACACACTCACACACTCTTTTATTACCACAGTGTTTATAATACTGTCAAATAAAGTTACTTAAGAATGTAATACATAAGATTGAAACAAGCCTAATTGTATTGATTAAATTTACTTGACTGATTCAAGGCATTTGCATGGTTAATATAGCGCATAGTGTCTTTGACGTACAACAAATGAAAGCCCAAAAAACAAGAACAAAGTTTATAGTATCACAGAAACTCAGCAGAGTGCGAGGACATGAAGCTATGCAGCCAAATTTAGCTTCCACAGTGAGTCATTAAAGCTCTTGCTGCATTCGGACAAACACACTGGATCAATACAGAATGAAAGTTCAGAAAACAGGACCAGTCAAAAGAAAAAAAAAAAAAAATAGGACCAATTAAAAAAAACTGTGCCAAGGAGAGGGAAGTGAAAAGGAGAAAAGAGATGTGTATAGTAGTCAGGTATTGCGTGGCACTTACTGTATTGGCTCTCTTTGACTGGGAAGTCCCTGATGGTCAATGGAGCACTATTGCTGTCCAGACGCAGGGAAATTACCTTCTTCTGAAGCTTAGACGACCTCCTCACCAGGAAGGTCTACATAATACATATGGAGAGGAGTGGGTAATAAAAACCTAACATTAATGAAACAATCTTCTGTTGAACTTGACTGAAATGTCACTAATGTCATCCTGCAGTGCAGCATCAGCACAGATGACACAATGGGGACAAGCTCGAGATCAGCAGTCTTAAAATAACACGTGTTAAACAAGCTATTTAAAATCCAATTCAAAGGTCAGAGATGACAACAGACAAATATTGCGACATTTAATATGTATGGCAGTGTGATGTAGTCTACAGTGGTCGTGTAGAACATGCTGTCCTCACCCCTGGCGGCTGCGACTGCAGGATGCGTTCGGCGTCTTCATCACTTAGCGAAAGCTGTAGCCAGACAGGGTGCGTGTGCGTCAGTCTGTCCAGCACACTCATGCGCCGGCGCAGAGAGTCATAGCCGGAGTCACGGACCCCTACAGCACCAGTACAGACGGTCGACTGCAGAAAAAGGCCACTCACTTCACCCTCAAGCCTTCGCAGAAAGGGAGAACATATATTTAATCTACAAGAGATGCGGTGTTATCAGTGCCTTTACAGTTTAAAGGCAAATAATTTAACCTGATTTAGAAAAACACGCAGACCAGGTGGGACTGACTGATATAGACAAAATATCACAGTGAGTGTATTAGTACATTGTAACTGTGACAAAAAGAACATATGAAAATACATTAGTAGACTCTTGACATAATTATAGACATTTGTTGGCTAATGAATGGTTAATCAAAATACATACAGCTTGTTGAGACTGATCAAGAGGATTACAGCACACAGTGAATTGTAACTGTCTAGGTGGCTTGATCACATCCTATAGCCATTATTTCAACACTGTAAAGGCCAATTCTGTGATCATTAAAAAAAACAGCAATTTGTTCACAGCCTGTGCTAGTGTTTTCCAATCCAGCCAGGTATCCAGCAATCTGAGACACAAACAGGCGACCAGGAGAATGTGGAATCAAGTCCCGATACCAGCTAGATAAATGTAGGCAATCAACCCTCCAACTGATCTGCTGGCACTAACTGTAACTAGGACTGCTGCTGCAGGATACTACTTCATTTCTGTTGCATAATTGATCAGTACAGTGTATCGTGACTTTATGTTCCCCCCAGCAATGCCTATTTTACACTTAGGTTTAATTCACTGATGAATTGAGACAACTACAGTATGCAATGCATGGATCCTACAAAATCATGATTGACCAAGTAAAGCCGGTCAGAATAAATGATGGAGTCTGTCCTTGACTGAACTAATTGACTTGACTGGAAATAATTCTGTCGCTCCATGCAGGACCCTCTGGTATATGCCCAGTTGGTCGGGTTCCTACAGCAAGATAGTGACCCAAAACATCAGTCCAAGCTCTGCCAGAACTACCTCAGAAAAAAGAACAAGATGGTAAGCTGGAAAACATGGAGTGGCCAGAAGTCTCCAGACTTAAACCCCATCTGGCTGCTTTAGGATGAACCGGACAGAAGAGTGACCTGAGCTTTAGCATCTTGAAGTGTGTTTATGAGTCTGCTGTCTTTAGCTCTTTGTTTTTATAGTCCCGTTTGTATTTTTTCACTTTTTGCCTCCATATCCATACGGTCACAGACTCTCTCTTCGACACACTTTTTGAAGGTGACTCGACCACCCTCGACCTCTCCTCATATATTACAGAGGGGACTCTACCAAAAAAAATTGATTTCTGAACAATAAATACTCAATCCCTGATGACCTGATCGATAAGCTGTATTCACACACACTGAAGGGGATATTATTGAATATTTTGACATTGGAACTATGTTTGAAATATGGAGCCATATTTCAAAAACTGTAGGAGGAGAAGGGGAGCCAAATTCAGCCGATGCAATCACACTAATGATATCATTTTAGTAATTAAAAAATTCTGGAAATGGTGAAATTTTTTGAGTGACTGTGTAAGCGACCACAGGAGTGGAGGTGACAGAATTGATCTTAAAGCAAGAGACCAATCAAAATGAGTTTCTAGAGAGGTAGTTAACTCTACTCATGTGCATTATGACAACTAAGCAGGGAAATGTCCATAACTCCTTCTAGAGGTCTTTAACTCTTTACATTGTCAGACTTATTCATTCCTAAGGCTTATAATATGAAATCTAGGTTATATATCCTAACATATAATACAAGGGGTTAAATACATCACCCATTCTATTATGGACACTCCCCTGATTAAGTGTCAAGAGTTGACAAAAAGCGGCCTCTAAAAAGTGACAGGTCACACTTTTCTTCAGTTTCTTTCAGTCCAACAGAAGAAGCTTTCCTATGATTTGTGTCATACTGCTCATTTTTCTTTATTAAATAATTATAGTAAAACTTAAGCTTTTCTAATTTTCACTGAATATTTGAGTATTTGATTGAAAATTTAAAAAATCAGCAATAATGATCAAAACGGGGCACATTCTACATAAGCTGTCAAGTTCACATTGGGGTTTATGTAAACTTACTCTGTGAGCCCAAGGGAACAGCGCATATTACTAAATAAGGTCACACTAAAGTAGAGATTAAGCGAGTTATCAGAAAAGCTGTGCTGAGAATGAAATGACTGCAGAATTTTTTTCGTTGTTTTTGCGAAGTCTCCCGCAGCTCTGTAATTCGCTCCATATCTAAATCCTTCCCTAAACCCAGACAAGTGCAATCACTCAGACCATGATGATCCTTTGAAGACATAAGCGATGGGTGAAGGAGCGGTGGCTGCAGATGAATTGTGAATTGTCACGAAAGGAAAAAGCAGGCCTGCAAGGGTGCAACAAGATACACAGTCTGGCAAAAGAAGAGTTTACAAGTGTATGAGCTTTAAAACAAATATAGTGAAATGAAAGATCGTATGAAACATACACAAATGGTAAAGTACCTTTGGGCTGAAGCTCTAGGTGCCTAAATGTTTCATACAACTAATGTAAAGTGGCCCACTATAGTCATATGTGAACAATGTGAAATTCTTTCTCTGTGTTTAATCATTTACAAGGGGAAGCAGTGGGCTGCCACCAACTGGGGGTGCTTGGTGAACAGTGTGTGGGGACAGTACGATGGTCAAGAGTACCTCAGTGATTCCACTGGCAGTCTTGGGATTTGAACCCATGACCCTCTGATCACAGGAGCAACTCCCTAACCACTGGAAAGCCAGCTGTCCTATGCACTGTTTATGCACAGGTCTAAGCAGATTTATTTGGGGTTAATTTCCCTAATTAACTGTCAAGAGTTGACAAAAATTGGCCTCTATTTCCTAAGGGCACAGCCAACCAGGGGAGTGTCAATAACCCCTTATAGAGGGGGTCTTCAACCCTTTAATTTTCTACATTTGTTACATTTACATTTATGGGATGTGGCAGATGCTCATATCCAAAGCAACACACATGGGCACTTTGTTGTTCAAAAAGAAAACATGTTCCTTACACTAGTAAATCTAGTCTTAAATTAAGAGCTGCTAGTAACTAAGATTCTACCAGAAATGAAGTTAGACCTCCTCCAGAGCCCTATCAGAACATTCTGAGAGGACACAGAAGAAAGTTTTAGTTGTGAATATTGTGTTAGTTAAGTTACTTTAAGACATAAACATGTAGTTGTTATAATTTTTTATTCCTAAGACTCCTTATTCAGTAATAACACGGTATCTGTCTGTTTTTTTAAGATGACCAGGAGAGTGTCCATAATGCCTTATGGAGGGCGACTTTAACCCTTTTTGGACCCTACCATGATTAACAGTCAAGAGCCGTCAGAAAGTTTATAAAGCAATGCAATTTCTCTGAAAAGTTTAGCTTAATTAAGAAGTAGAGGACACTGTTACAAAACATGATCATATTTATGACAATATTAGTTCTACATCAGTGCCATTATATCCCCTTGTTGTGATGTCAGCACTATGTAGCACTCAATCAGTTGTTTAAACCACCTGTGGAAAAGTTTCAGTATTTTTGACGTCTACACAATTTTTCTCTTTGTTTAGTCATAGTTATCCACTAGTTTCGTGTACCACATAATGCTACCAATCTTTGAGGACGAAGGCTAGCATTTGTTTCCGCTGAGACAAATTTTAAACTGCTACAAACTGCAACGAACAGACCCGGGCATCTCAACACTTGGAGGAGAAGGCTAATTGCCAATTCTGGCTTGTCAGCTAACAGATGCCAGTGTTAGTTTCATGCTGAGTGATGAGGAAGAGGAAGGGCTACAGACTACCTACCCAGAGAGAGCAAGGGCAATTATGCTGTCTTGGACTCATTGTCATGGATGTCTGGGGCACTGCTCGCTGCACCACATTTGCAATTTCCTGACAATAGGACCAGCACTTACATGCCAGTTGCCTCACTGGGAAATCCTACAATATGTGGTTTTAATGACACTTTGGGAAAGAGTGTCAAATTATTAAAAACTACTATAAATATATAGAAATAAAATTGCCTTTCATGCAATGATGAACAGTAATGAAGCTCAGTGTTAAAGATAAACACCTCCCTTCCACCATATACTGCGTTTACACACCTTATACATAGGCTTGTAATGACTTGTAATGATTCGACACTGTTGCTTTTTTGTCAAATTTAGATAATAACAGTTTTAGATATTTTAGATGTGTTTGCATTATGAGTAAATGTTAGAATATAATGCTTAATAACAATGCAGTTCTCCATATAATCCATGTTGCAATGAGCATGCAATAAGTAAAAGCTCCTGATAACACTCTACTAGATAGCATTTGCAAGGGGACATGGCATCTACATAACCTACATAAGTCTTTAATGACAACAAACCCAAACCTAATCCTTTACAAAGGCTTATTGCATCAGAATGAATAAGAGAAGTATTTATGAGAACTGAGGTTTGCAAAATAAGCTGTTATAAATGTTCATGACAGCTATCAGTAAAGGCTTATGTACATTATATGTACAAAATTATTGGGACACACCTGTTTTTCAATGTTTGGGTTATGCCTCTTACTTCTAGTGAAGGGCAATCGTAATGCTTTAGCATGTCAAAACATTTTGGACAACGCCATGCTTCCAAAGCAAGGTCCATAAAGACATGATGGGATGAGTTTGGTGTGAAAGAACTTGACCGGCCTGCACAGAGCCCTGACCTCAGCCCCATCCAACACCTTTGGGATGAACTGGAATGGAGATAGCAAGTCAGGACTTCTCGTCCAACATCAGTGTTTGACCTTATAAATGCTCTACAGAATGAACGGACACAAATTCCCACAGAAACTCCAGAATCTTGTGGAAAGCCTTCCAAGAAGAGTGGAAGCTGCTGTAGGTGCAAAGGGAAACCAAATCCATTTTAAAGTCTATATCAGGATCAAGTTATCAGTATAAAAGTTGGTGTAATGGTTAGGTGTCCCAATACTTTTCTCCATATAGTGTAGCTTTACAAATGCTGCATTTCCATGAAGTTTAACCAAATCCTTACTGAACATTACAGTGCTATCATATAAAAAATGTATGTTCTCGTATTTATCTGTGACTTATATGTCTGCCAGTCATATATTATACCTCTGTAGTCATGAGTGACCAATAAGAGTGGACATGTCAAGCTTTCACTTGGGCTGTCACTCCCCATGAAAATATATATTAAGTGTTTGTTATTCATTTTTAATTAATCATATATTTGATTAATGAGATCTTGCTGGTTATGAAATGAGATGCACACACATATTCTGTTCTTGCTTTTTTCTCTGTTAGCTTATGTGAAATTGCCATTTTTGTGATTTTCAAAGACACAGTTTAAAACATTACGCTTTGGCTGTCTGGCTTCTTCAGTTACATTTAGGACTGTCAACAGCACATGTACACTGCTGGTAAGAATAAAGCACTGACATAATCAGAGACTTCAGGAGTAAATGTTTGCTTTTGGTCTATTTTGAAAGGTTTTGCCAAATATTCTGGCTGCATTAAATCCTATAAACAGACTCAATTAAACATATTTCATAAGCTTTATGGTTTCACTTGCTGGAGCAATTTGATGCAACTCTCTGATCTTCTCGGTGAATCAGATCAAAGCTGAGGGAAAGAAATGACAAGAACAAAAATGAAAACAAAGTCATATCATCACAGCCATGGGGCGTGAAATCTATGCTGAATGCTGTTTTCAGAGCATAAGCTATATATTCAGACAGCAAAATCTTTCTATGTTAACCTAATCAGACTTGCTGCCCTGCTGGTGTTCGAGATGTTTCATTTTCAAAGATGTTGGAGTAAAATATGTTAATTTTCAATTTTGCCTAGTAATGTATTAGTACTAGTACAAAATAAGAGTTTAAAATGAA
>JBBIGA010000146.1:18113149-18123684 GCA_037576975.1 Alestes dentex
TATACACACATATATACACACACACACACACACACAAACCTCAGACACATCTGAAAGTAACTTATTGTCAGAGCGTGCAAAAGTTCTCATTTCCGTTTAACAGCAGAGCCATCAGCTCGCCCCAGTCCCTGCCTACCTGAAGAGGAGGAGGGTGATGATAATGATGATGATGATGTGTCTGGCATCAACTTTTCTCCCCCCGCCCCTGCTCTGCTGTAGGGCTCTGAGAGCGGCTCCACGCTGAAGTTCAGCTCGGTGCGCCGCGGTGCGTCCTCCATGCGCTTCGGAACATCTTCTCTTCTCGCCAGGCCATCTGCCAGGTGGTGCATCTCCTCCGAGACGGCTGAGAGCCTCTGCTGAAGTGTCTCCAGTGCCATGTCTGCCATGTGTTTGTTCACCAGCCCCTCCACTCGGCGCTGGATTGCCCAGTTTGAGCCGTTCCCGTGATTCGCTTCCATGGATTACGCAAACCGCAGAGTGGTTCAGGAGAAACCCCGGTCCTGGAAAGTCTGCCTTTAGAGAAACACATAAGAAAATACTTGCGAAGAAAAGAGGCGGAAATGGTTATCAGACGGTCCTCCAGACAGCAGGCGCTATCACGTTACCACAACGTCACTGCAATGTTGGCAGAACATTGGGAGGTTCTGATTGAACTACAATTCCCACAAGCACCGCGGGCCACAGACGCACGGACCGATATAACGCTCTACTCCTAGAATTGAAAAGTTATGCTAGCTCTATTGTTTTTATTATGGTGTTTCTTTATTTCCTCCTTTGAACAAGTAGACTTTTATTCTATACGCGGCTGTGTAAGGCTGTCAAGGTGACTGATCAGTCCGTCGGACAAACGTGCAGTCTGTTCCACTACAATAACATACTATCATGAATGTAGACTAAATAGTTCACAAACTCATCTGTAATGTGCTTTTTTCTGTTTGCATTTTGTATTAATATATTATTACTGAATGTATATTATCAATTAAATCTGTTTTTTCTCTTGACTACTATGGGAACACTAATGAATATAATAGGGCCTTGTCTGGACTGTCCAATACTACTACTGCTATTACTACTACTACTACTAATAATAATAACACTACTACTACTACTAATAATAATTATTATTATTATAATTATTATTATTATTGTTGTTGTTGTTTGTAGTATTAGTAGTATCTCATTCCCCTTCCTCTACTTTAAGAGTTTTGTGGAAGTGTATAACATACCTGAATATTGCTCGTATGAAAGAAAACTGATTTCAAATTAATGTCTCAATATGAAATGTTGGGTAAAAAAGAAGAGCACATCTTTGGCCTTAGCAAAGATCATTTTATTGATGCTCGAGTAGCAAAAATGTACTCTTGATATACACTTGAAACACCTGAACAAAATATTTCAGTACATAATGCCAACACGTCTTTCTCATGTTTTCTGAAATGTATAGTAAACCATTGGTACTGACAACATTTCCTGTTACCATCATTGAAGAATCTAAGATCCAGCAGTATTCCCCTGAAAAAACAAAAACAAAAAACAAAACAAAAAAACAAAAACAAAAAAAAAACCATGCAGTGATCTAAGAGGTCTAATTTCACAGCTGTCTCTTCAGTGTCCACCAATGATGTAATAATAAACATAAGTAGGTTCTTATATTAAAATATCCTCATGCGAATTAGCAAACCGAAGGGCATTTGAAATTCAAACACAACAAAAACAAAAGAGGACCCGAACATCATACAGTATCTATGAAAATATAGTCAACAGATATACAGGTTAAGACAAAAAGTATAAATACATTTACATGTATGTATATATGTACATCAGCAATGCATCACCCTGTAAATATCACATTTGTGTTTTAAAATGCTCTCATCCTTTGAAGAACACCAGCAGACACGAGCATCTGAGTGGGGTAAATGTGGAAAAAGGTTCTACCAATCGGGGTGGTATGATCGGTTGTGCTTGTCCTTGCTTGGAATTGTTGTGATCGTTGTGCGTACAAAGGAACGGCAGCACAGTCCAGAAGTGAACATGATTTCTTTGACTGAGACTGGCCATTAGGAACTGATCAAGACGATAAATCCCAGTCCTGAATATAGCAATATTGCTCTTGCAAAGTGAACAATGTTATTGGGACATTTCATAGGGTTTGGGATTATATTGGTTCAGTGGGAGCCAATGGTGCTGCTCTTGAACGTCAAAGCTGCTGCTCTCACCTAAAGAGTGAACAAACCTTGCCCTAATTCGCCTCCATTACTGACAGAAATATATATGTCAAAAGTACTGTAAAGTGTGTGGTGTGTTTTTTCCAGGACTAACAAGAGAAAGTATGTACACATCAATAAGGATTATTATTGCATTATAAATCAACTGGACTTCTAACATGAACCCTGTTTTCCCCTCATTTTTTTTTTTTTTTTAAATAATAATCGTCTAAATACATAACCTTCAACAAAACGAGAAACAAACTATCTAACTAATATTAAACAACCCTTATTATCCAAGAATAACAGTTTCCATATGATACATTCTATCTTGAATAAACCCAAGTTTTACATTAAGTAGAAGTGGCACATTGCTCAACCCTATTACTACTACTGCCGTTGCATGTTTGGGAATTATGCTTAATACGTCTCATCATGTATAGTTCCAGAATGATAAAGGTCATACACTGACATATTTATCCTCATGGCAAAGTGATTTCAGTGGAGCTAAGAATACGTTTTTAAATCTCTACCCTAGTAGCAAAATGAAGGTTCTACAGAAACTGCGACTAAATATACAAAAAGAGAAACCAAAAACGGACAGTGAGCTGACAAGTTGAAAATTCGCTTTATGAGCTAAAGTATGTACATGTCGCTTCATTTGATGCACATCCTAAATCTGAAAGCAGAGAACAGTTTGAAATGTTTTGCATTACAAAGTACAAACAATTTTCTTTCTGTGATAAAAATACTTTGCTGAGTTTTACAGGTAAGTTTGTAGTAGCTAAACTCTACTGGCAAGATATGAACAGTAAGACCGAGTGAACTGGTCAGTGCATAACACACGTGTGTTCATGTAAATGTGCCTTCTGACATGGAGACTTGTGTTATGTTGCTACCCGGGCTTTGAGAACCTCTAAACCCAGAGAACAGCAGATCTCTAGAGGCCTTCTGAGGACATGGAGTACCACGTGTCAAAGCTCAAAGGTTTCTGACACACGCCATAGCACAGTTTGTAGTTCCCAAATGTGGATGCGGTAGTTATTTTTATCTGAAATGTTCATCGGGACTCCAAGTGGCATCTCCAAATAGGACGCAGGTCTCCTGTTAGGGTCTTTGAAAGAAGTCCAGACAGATGAGCTTCCATGACTTACAGGCTTGTGGATATTATTCAGCTGCGCTCTCTGAAACCCAAAAAACTTCAAGTCTTAAAATCGCAGAAAACCTCAGGACTAGAGCGGCATATCTGCACAAAATCAAGAGACACACTTCGGATGGATTCTTCCAGTAGGTTTCGCTAAAATCCAACCGTCAAAAGACACTAGCTTCATTTTACCAGGATATGCTCCTGATCATCAGCTGCTTGGGTTCGCAATCCACAATTCACTTGGTCCTTTTCCCACTTTTAAAAATATGATTATTATTATTGTTATTATTATGATTTTGTGATTAAAAACAGAAACACTGGGATTATCACACACACTGTGTCTGGCCACTCCTATTGGTGACCTGGCCACTCTTGATATGCTGAAACAGTTTCACTAAAAATATGTGACACAAAGCTTTGAAAGATAAAGTGACATAGCTTGGCTGAAACTCCAAAATGGTCTCTTCTTTGGGACAGCTGTGGGTTTCTTCTGTTTGTTTAGGATCGCAGAAAGGAAATGAATGTGCATAAATAGTTCAATAAATTATTAAATAGAAGAATTTCTGCTTCATTATATACAGAATAATAGAGACAAAACAAACAGTCCATAAACATTTACATGTTCCCTATACCAGGGTCAGCATATTCTCACTTTAAACATAAATACATTACTGTTGGCCAGATGACCACAACCCTGACCCAGGCCTGTACCACTGCTACTCGAAAAGTGCCCCCCCCCAGACCCTGCAAGAGAAAAAAAAAACTCTCCAGAGCTTGTTAACTGGAAATATTATCTAATATAAACCCTCTCATGTAAAGCAACCTTTCAATCATTCTTTCTCTCATTTTCTATCTAGAAAGTAAACATTTATCAAATTTAAAACGTTGCCCTCCAAACAGTCCCTGGTATCCAGACACAGCTGGGAAGGGAGGACTGAACTAGGTGTCAAGGATAATGCCCATGATAAGAGAGGAATCTCCAGTCACCTGGGTAACCACATCATTACTGTCCATAAGTATATACAACAGGTCACCAGTACCTTTTTTTTTTTTGGCTAATCCCAAAGTAATCGCTTAAGAAATCTGTCAAAATCATAAACGTATTATAATATCAATATTTATAACCATAGTTTAGTTGACTCTCGTCTTAAGAAGTACTCAGTACATCGTGGCAAATCTTCAGTCCAGCCTTTTCTCAGCCAGTTTAGCAGCTAGTAAACAAATGTAATCATAAAAGATAATAGAGATTATGTTCATAATATTTCAATAATTATTCAGTATTTCCATATCCATAGAAAATATTCAAAAAAACACCTTTTTTTTTGTTTTCACATCAAACCAGGCAGTAGTCATCTTGGTTCACCTTCCTGTCCTGTCTGAGAAGTCTGCATCTTTGAACAGATCCATGCTCCGCTCCTTTGCCCTCTCTACTGGCCGCTGACCTCCACTGACCCAGGGCTCAATCGGCATTGCGAAAAAGAGAGGATTTACAGGATCGATAAATAAAAGTTTTCACGAAGGACAGATCAGATCTTCCTCAGACGGAGTACCGGCGCCTGAATCCTCATGGGACCGACCGAGAGAGAGAGAGGGAGAGACGGGGTAGCGAGGAAGGGGAATGATGTCATTGGCAAGTGGGCAGATTGACGAAAATAAAGACGTTGAATTCGATGAGGATGGAGAAACACAGGAAAACGGCGTACATCAGGAGACACAGTAAGCCAAGACGCTTGTCCAGGGTCCACTTGTTCAGATGCACACCCAGAACCTACAGAGGAAGAAGGGGAACGTCACTGTGGCAGTTTTCTGCTTTACTACAATCCTCCGCTTGCAGAAAATACACAACAGGCACAAAAAACAGTGCCGCTATGTATATATGACAACACAAAGAATATGATCCATTTGAGACTTACTGTCAGAAACACTGATGCCAAAAGCAGTCCAACAGAGAAAATGAGACCTTTGCTGTTCAGATGAATCTAAATATAAAAAAACAGTTACTAGGACTTTAGAGGGTACTCTCGATTCTAACATTCCCAAATCAATGCATCTGAAACACCACTTTTTTTTTTTTTACTGTGTTTAAGTTATAGGCCACACATGTACATTTTTTGCCCAGTACAATTTTACAAACATTTATTTCTGCCCATGATCTCACCTAAAGTTAGTGCGAATAACACTGCCCTCTAGTGGTCAAACCAGGTTGTGTCCAGTACAAAACAAATTCCAAGACTTAGTTTTGTTCTGGACAAATTCCTACCAACTCAGATGGAAATTCTGATGGACAGAAGGACATTTGTTCATGCCTTATGAGTCCCTGGGTTCTGTTTGCTGCCCAATGCACAGAGAACAAGACACTGAAGACAAAACATATCAACTGAAAGTGTTTATGTGATCCTAAGGTAAAATAATGAAAAACAAATGCTCAAGAAGAAGAACGGTGGTTTCTAGTTTCAGGAGGATAAGTAGATAAGCAGACGCAGCAGAGTATCAAGGCTGGTCCAAAAGGAGCTTTCTTTCACAGAGGGAACGAAATGCTTATACAAAAACATCTGACAGCAGAAAAAAACAGTATTGTCGTATTCGCAGCGAAATGTTCACAACATGTGTGTGCAATTTGGGTCAGATAGGAACTCAAGCTGTCCAGCAGGTGCACACAAAGCTATGTTTCTCTTGGATCGGCCCCATTTCTTCCCTGCTCGTTCTATCCTCCCTCAGTGTGTTTGCTGCGAGTGGAAAGATACAGATCCTCTGTTCCTGTGTGCACTTCAAACAAGAGAGGAGCTGTCATAATGACAGGCAGAGAAGTCTTCCTTCCAAACACCCGGTGTATCTGTTTGTATCAGGCCTGACTTCTGTTTCTTGCAGTACCCGAGACTGATGGTGCTTGTGAGACCCAAATAGTCCTCTAGGCTTTCCAAGTAGACAACAAAGCACTTCTGTAATTTGCTGGGTAGGAGCGTTTGATAAATACCATAAATGTGCATAGAACTGTATCAAGCGAGGTGTAACAAACTTGCCCACAGAAAACATGACAATTAATTGCACAGAATAGCACATGATGATTCGAAGATTTTATAATATCAGTGAAAAAATCGGAGATCTTATAATATCAGTAACTTACAATTGAGCCGTAGTCTATGGCCAGCGTCTGGAGAGCCCAGGGCAGACCCAGCCCAACCAGGATATCAAACACATTACTGCCAATGGAATTAGACACTGCCATGTCACCCAGACCTGACAAACAGAAGAGAGGGAAGTCTGATATAAATAAGACATTACCCAAGGAGAACTAAAAGCACAAGAATTTGGGTCACTGCAAACAGCAATGAGTTTTAATTTGCCCTTGAGTATCATTAAGCTGCCAAAAATATTCTCAGAAAGGAAGAATTTAAATAAGAGGGAAAAGTTCTGTATTTGCTTATTGAGGTTGGGGCTGAGGGGATCAAGCGAGGTTCCTCTTGATCAACTTTTTGCCCTGGTGCACAACATCATGATCCTCTCTTTCCTGCATTATGCATTGTTTACTTCTCCTCCTCTCTACACTACATTCAGTTATTACCAGCTATTCAGTTTGTGGAGGTTATCTGTCCCTGGCCGTGCCCACCTTGCCGTGCCACTATAAGGCTTGCCATGCAGTCAGGGACGCTGGTGCCTGCAGCCAGGAAGGTGATGCCCATTATGACATCTGGAATGCCCAGAGTGAACCCAATAACAGTGACCTGGGGGGAGGGGGAGAATATAGGGTCAGTGTTCAAAGAAGCATCCCGTCAAAGAATCATTTACTGAAGTGTGAAGAAAATGTACTTACCATCCAAACCATGATGTATGAGAAGCCTGCGATCCAGAGCGTCGAGGAGATGAAAGTGACCATAAACCAGCGCTCCCAGCGGGGCGTGGCACAGTTGGGCACAGTGAAGAACAGCAGCAGACTCAGCGGCCAAGCAAACAGCCACTTCACCTTATTGCATGCCCCCGCTGCTCACACACACACACACACACACACACACACACAAGATTTGTTGATGTTGGCATACGTGTAAAGTAAAAAAAAAAGGTACTGATATATGTCATTTTTACATCATTACAATATTATTATAATTTCCTGTAAGTAAAGGTAGGTGGTAATTGTCACTAAAGTTTGCAAACAAGTTGGAGCGAATAAAATGCACTAATAAGGGCAATGTCACATTTTTAAAAAGGCCATGAAACACTGAATGAACAATTTTAATAAGCTATTTAAGAGGAAACAGGGAACAGGAAAAACACACTAGGCTGGACTGCCATTAGTGCATGGCTAGGCTCAAATTGGCAGACTCTGGGGCTGTTATCATAATTACAGCTTCTGAACAGGCTAATGTTACATAAAAAAAGTGAAAATCCAAAAGAATAATGTCTACTGCATCAAAACACTACTCCACTTTATATTCTGCCTGGCCAGCTGGCGGTCTAGCAATAACACGATAACATAAGATAATAAGGTGTAAGATAACAGTTTGTTGCTGTTTACAGGGTCCCTATAATCAGGTGTGAAACCTTCTATGTATATATGTGTGTTGTTATGTCTACCAGGGCAGCGGAAAGGAACAAAGGGCCCTTCATTGTCATCCTCCTCTTCCTCTTCTCCGTCATTCTCGTTGTTCTCATTATCCTCGTTCTCATTCTCTGTGTCAGTACCAGCATCGGCCCCGTCTCTGTCATCGTCACGGTGACCGCCCCTCCGGCCGTTCAGGCCTCGCTCCACGCCCACCAGTCCGTTCTCCACTCCGCGCCTGCCTGGAATTTTTACTGTCACCTCTGAGTCTCCGTTACTAAAACGACTGTTTATCAGACGCTGTCTCTGTACACACACACACACAAACACAAATAATACACAATTCAGATAATGTACAAAATGTTCTGCAGAAAGTGACTTTCACTTTCTTAACTTTCACATGTTGCTATCTAAAAGGACTGACTATCTCTTTAATTACATATTAAAATAAAAATTAAATTTGATTGCACTTACATATAGTGTTTCATATTTTTGTTACATTTTTAACATTTTTACATTTTTAATATAAATATAAATGAGAAAGGCGTGGAATTTCCATCCATCCAGCCATCCATGGAATTTTACAGTGTGAAGTATCTCATGCTCCTGGCTTATTTGAGTTGGTGTTGATTCAGCAACATAAGAACAAATATCCAATAGATAAATGTATGTTCATTTGAGGACAACAACTAAATGACATACTGGCACAGCTGGCACAGATCAAGTTAACCAATGTCTTGAACCATCATAATGAATTTGATTTAAAAAAGGAAGTGAGTATCATTTCGAGGCTTATTTCATCAAAATTGTGAGTAGGTTCAGCGCGGGAGTCATAAGAGCGAACCTGTGTACGTGTGTTTGTTCATGTTGTGTCCTGACCTCTGTGATGAGCATGCGCGAGGCCATGGTGAGACGTGTGCGTGGGGAGAAGTGACTGGTGATCATGATCCTCATGCCAGCCTCGGAGAAAGAGAGCTGGTGTGGGTACGCGGACAGCAGCTCATCGACCATCAGCACAGATGGTTTCCTGTGGAAATTAGCTACACAGGAGGAATAGAAGAGAGAACCATATTATAGACACTGCCCCTCCATCACACTTCCACAAACAAAATTTGCCGTTCTCATTACCTTTTTTGAGCAGCACAGCTGTAGCATCACATCCGTCATCCAGGTCAGTGTTGCTGGCTGTGCCGTTCCCCAGGTTAGTCGAGTTTTTCTTCCTCCGCTCAAAGTAGCGCACCACACGTGAGTTACACCTGGTCGGCGATTAAAAACAGGTACATTTCTGCTACAAACTATCACTGTGTTTGAATTCACTTCATCGAGTTGAAACTGATGAGACATGATTATCTGTCCAAACAATGTAATGATTTTAACATTATTGGAAATGAATGACATTCAGTGTTAATGCACAAATACACACAGTAAACCCCACTTATCGCGGGGTTACGTTCCATGCTGTGATGTGGTAAAAAATGCCTAAAAATGCCTATTTTTATAGTGTAAACCCTAAATATGCCCCCAACTATGTTCCTAAAACACTTTAATTTCATTTTAAACTCAGCTTAATACCTTAAAGAAAACTGAGAAGTTTTGCGTACATATGCGTACTGTACAGTTTACACTGAACTCCTGTAGTGCTAGAATGTAAATACCGATGTTCATTTAATTTACAGTAATAAAAATATAGTGCTTTAAGAAGAACAAAACGAAAAGCATGAGAACACTCGAGCCGCTCCAAAGGGGAAATTTTGGTCTGCAGCTGCGTCAAAGGGGAGCAGCCAATCAGCAGCAAGGAGAAACAAATAGAGTTCTCGGATTGGCTACTTTCAAACCTCCCGCCTCTGAGTACAGCGGCATTTCACCATCCAAAGATGCATTTTCTTTTATGATGCAGGAATTCTGGACTGCGTCTGCCAGAGATGCGTCACAGGGCAGCAGCCAATATACAGTTGCCTTGTGTTCTCTTCACAGTACTAAAAAAATGATATAGCTATATTTTATATGGAAATTTAGCTGAATTTAAGTTAGTATGTATGTTACAAAATTAGTAACTTACATTTTTCTTAATATTTTAGCACTAAAATGCATGAAAAATTATATATTGCCACAAAAAAAAGTCCAGTTTTCCTTGGGTCTCAAATACTTATTTCACTCAGTGAAATGCAAATCAATTCATAACTTTTATGTACGATGTTTGTTCTTGAAACTTACAAATTCAGCAGGGGATCAAAGAATTATTTCCCACACTGTATATATGTAAAACGCGTTAATTTCGATCAATTAATCACAGAAAAAATAACCAAAAACAAACACTACGCTACAGCTAACTTTCCCACACCCTCCCTCCCCCTTTCCAGACCCGCCAACAGCGGTCCGCCCACACTCATTAAAATGCTTCTAACGGCCGTTTTCGTGTGTACATTGTCATAAACTGCACTTTATAGACGGACTTAGTTCTATCATTGTTCTTGCTGAAGCATTTTTAAATTTTCCTCTGAGCATATTAGATCATATTTTTGATTGTTGTGACCATTATTGCATATGAACGGTGCACATTTTTTGCTGTAAACACTTTTACAGCAAAAAATGTGTGTGATTAATTGACAATTAATCAGAGAGCTAGTAATTAATTTGAATATTTTAAAAA
>JBBIGA010000146.1:18128975-18139158 GCA_037576975.1 Alestes dentex
AGACACATTTGGTGTTCAAAAGTCGCTTCTTCTTTCTAGCATTGGAGGTACTAGTCCAGCATTGCTAACAAACACCAGAAACACTTTTTGGCTGGTCAAGGGGAAAGTGGAAAATTTGGTTTTTTTTTTTTTTTTTTTTTTGCCTATTTCTTCAACATAAAACAGCCATGTAATTCTATTTGGGTATAACTTGCAATATTAAGTGTTTTCTTTGGTATGATGAATATTTTTGTCCCCCTAAACAATGAAAAGGCTGATGTTAAAAGCAAATTCTGATTTTTCTGCCCCAAATATGGTTTGAATGCTTGAAAGCTTTGAGTGCTGGTGAGTGCTGACATCACAACAAGGACACATTATTCTCACTTGTCAGTTATTGCCTAGGTTGTGCATAGAAGAACTATATATTAAAGTTACTGCAAACTGAAAACGTTAGTTTATTATCCCCTTAAAAAATCACAGGCTTATTTTCCACAATTATAAAAACAACCGGCCGGGTTACACTCGAGCGGTAGGGGTGATGGATGGAAGACCACTTCAGCTGGTGGGTTAAAAACATTTTGTGTGTGTTGGTGTGCCTGCACCTTTAACAGGCAGCTTAAATTTCCAATCATTTTCACTCAGCATACATTGCACAGAAAATACGAAGAGATTGATATTTACACTTCCTGCGAAGATCCCACAGACTCCAATGATGCAGAGGATGTTGAAAACAGCAGAACCCACAATTGTTCCTACTCCCACGTCACCTTTGGTGATGAACACTCCTACAGAGGAGAGGTTACAGCATAGTGAAAATCACGAGGCGCCTCCTGTCTAAGGTAAGAAGGTAAGAAGCTTGTGAATGACGCCGTGTAAGCAGGACAGCAGCAGACTTTACCTATGACAGAGGTGAAGAGTTCAGGGGCTGAGCTGCCGGCTGCCATGAACGTCGCTCCGGCGACGTCTTCACTGAGGTGCAGGCGCTGAAACACACACACACACACACACACACACACACACACACACACACACACACACACACACACATACACACACACATACACACACACACACAAGTGCATTGTGTGTGGCCCAAAATAGTTTTTTAAGTACACCAAGGTACATAAAGGGCACTGAGAGGCAAACTAGTACCCAAAGAAAACATATGTTTTCAAATGTATCACTATTTTGCCAATGTTTTATCCACAGTACACTGAAGAAGAAGTGAAATGTGTTCACTGATCATTTAGGACAGTCGCTACCATTGTGAAGAAAAGAGCTGGTAAGTCTAATTTCATATAAGTTAAGCATTTAAGCATGCACTGTACAGCAGTAACACAATCTACATTTAATGAATACTTACCTCACAAATCTTCTCCAAGGAGGGCACAAAGTAGTCATCACACACCAGTGCCAGGGCATAGAACATGTACATGGCCTTCATAAAAAGACAGAACACTTTTAGGTTTCTCATGATGCAGGCCTTTATACAAGATAGAATATTTTCTTACAATTTAAAGCAATAGTTAAGTGAAAATTTTAATCAACACAAATTTCTGCTCACAAAATGTAATCGACGAGCCAAGAGAAGTTTGAGTTTCAAATTCTGAACGAGGTTCATGGTGCTCAGGAAGTCAGTAGTCAGTCAAATAGCCCAAATCATTTCTGTCTTATCTGTGTCTATCACATTTGTCTCTCCATCCTGATGTCTACTGGGGCTGTTTACTGCAAGGCCATAAATGGTATTGGCTACTACCTTAAATGGTATTGTTTAGTGCAAGGCCATGACCTAATGGCAATGAGGGGCTTGTGGACCCAGACATGTCTAGAAAATGTGTGAAAACATAAAAAAAAACTTGTTGATAGTTCAGTACAGTACGTGCAGCATCTTCTGAACACATGTTAACAATTTACTGACCCTCGATCAGAAATCAGGGCCTAGGTGACACCATGACATCACGCTGGAGTGACAACAAAAAGCCCATGTAACTCGTCTCGAGTAGCACTCTCTTGTCAGAGTACTCTAAGTGCTCTGGGAACAGACCTGCTCTATTTGCCTGGCAAATATAATACATTTTGGGTTGACTTGAAAACTCTCTGATCTTGAGTCCTGAATCCGTGGAAAACTGGGAAAAACCACGACAGTAATATATCAGCAAAACTTCTCTCGGTTTGCTTAAACCACATCCTTCATTACAGTCGGGTAGACTTGTCCATGCCACGTGCCCTTAATGAATAAGCAACAGTCGGACCCCAGAGATCTCTTTGCTACCTAACTACAGCCGAGATAGGTGGTAAGATTCTGTAAATTGTGTAGATTTTTCACTAAACCATTCCTTTACATTTTATGACAACCCACAAAATAAAGTGCTATGGCATTCTAATGAAATAGTCATGCAGTATGAATTGAAAGTATAGCACAGCAATAATAAGAACTCTAATCAAAGTATTTTAGACTTTAAAAAATACAGAAACAGCTGCTCCCCAGCATTAATCAGTGTTTCTGTATTTTTTAAAATCTAAAACATGTAGACTTTTCACTAAACAATTCCTTTACATTTTATGACAATCTTTAAAATCCATCTAGTGCTATGGCATTCTAATGAAATAGTCATGTAGTATGAACTGAAAGTATAGCACAGCAACAATAAGAACACTAATCAATGTGTTTTAGATGTAAAAAAAAAAAAATACAGAAACTGACCAATACACAGCTAAGTGTTAGAAAGGGTCCATAAGTGCAATTACTTGTAGTATCTGTAACTGCTGACATCAGCATCCTGACTTGCCACTGTGAACCATATTTACAGTTTGCTGCAGGGTCTGTGAGTAGAAGCCTCCAAACAGAATGTTACCCAACGTGGAAAAGCAGCTTGATGACACATGGATGGGTGCCAAGCACATTTACCAACAGACTGCTGGTCCGGATGACACTCTCCTCGATTCATGGAAATATTATATAATGAGTAAAGACAGGCTCTGCATCCCATATAGGAGTGACTTGATGAATTATGTCAAAGTATCGCATGTCATTAATAGATTAATGAAATATCTTATCTCTGCAGTCATGGTAATGGGGCAGATAGATAAACACTGCCTGAGAATGTCAACCTCAGCTCTACTCCAATGGCACTCGCTCTTGTCCGGATCTTTTCATCCGTTTCTGAGAAAGTGTCCTTATAGCATATGCACTGTGGCAGCCGGCGCTCATCGTGTGTGTGTGTGTGTGTACGCGTGTGTGTGTGTGTGTAGTGTGGGGGGGGGATTAGTAAGACCAACATCTGCTTGTCCTAACAGACAGTTGGCGACAGTGGTCAGTAGGGTGTGAATTTCTCTCTGTGTGGGTGCATTTCTCTCTAAAAATTGCAATAGAACTACACACATATTCGTAATACAGGGGTTCTCCTTTCCTGGCATGACACATTTTTCAGTTTTTCACACTCTTAAATTTGCAGCACAAATTGGCATTAACTTTCAGCACACAAATCAAATTATTAGTTTTCCCCGCTTGTAGTCGGAGAGTTCAAAATGTACTTCTTTAGTTTTGCACATGGACTACAAGGATTATGTATCTCACAAATGATGGGACATATATCCCATCACTCTGTGCAAAGTATGAGATACAGATGGTGTTTAAGTATTCCTTGTAGCTAGTACTTTGCAGTAAACTTGTATGAGGTGTAAGTTTTGCCAGTGTGAGAGAGAGGTTGGGTTCTTTTGTGACCTTGCTGACTATTTCACACTTCGTAGGGCTCTTTGTTGGCTGACCACTCCTGGGGTGGGTGACAGTCATCTTAAAACCTCAATTTCTACACAATTTAATTGACTGGGTTGATAGAGTCCAAACTCCTCAGAGATGATTTTGTAAGCTTTCCTGTCTGATGAGCACCAACAACTCTTTTTCAGAAGTCCTCACTAATCTCCTTTTTTCGTGCCATGACACATTTCCACAAACTTGTGTTGCGAAGATCAGGCACTGATTGATCTGCGTTCTTTAAATAAAACAAGGTGCCCACACATCCCATTGATTGAAAACTCCAACTTCACCTAAACTAACTGGTAATCACATCTGTAACATTGTATCATAATTAAATGACTATGTATAAGATTTTTGTCTCATTTGTATAATTGTATAACACACCACAGTATACAGTGTGAACGGCACGAAATTCTTCTCTGCATTTAACCCATTCACTAAGTGAAGCAGAGGTGCTTAGCAGTCCTGGGAATTGAACCCACAACTTTCTGATTGCAGGGCGAATGCCCTAACGCCTTAATTAATCTTGTAGATCCAGGGCAGAACTAAAAAGCAAGACGTGTCTCAATGGAGTGACTACACCTGGGGTAAGGCAGGGAAACTTTTGCACATTTGATCTTTTTGCAGGACTATTGCTTCCACAACTGCTGTAATATACTCAAAATGTACCCCCCCCCACACACACAAACAGACACACCACTCATCTAAATACTACCTGTAAATCACCACAGACATCACAAGTGTGACCTAGATACTTTACTCTTTAGCATAAGGGCAAGTGCCTCACACATTCTTCTGCACACATTCACGCCGATGACACAGTTAAGGCAAGCTCACAGCAGCTCCTGAGACCTGTAGAACAACCGCTTCCTACCAAAGACTTAACCAATCACTGTCATGCACACACACATACACACACACACACACACACACACACATGCTCACAAACAAAACACAATGTGGATGTTACTCAACCCTCCTCTCTACTCTGACAGGACGGCACTGGCCGTACACTCTCCTGAAGAGAAATAAAGTATGGAAAACCAGCCAAAGGGAGTCAGAGTGCAGTCGTACTAGCCTGTCTCTGTTTACACAAGCAACTAATTAAACAGTATAATGCAGCAGCGGTGTCACATCAACCCCGCAGAGGATTTTAGACAGAACATAAAGTACTGCCTCCACTTTAGCTCTTTTAACTTGAGCAGGGAAACATGGCACCTCACACACACACACACACACACACACACACACACACTCACATACACTCGGAGGTTTTGCATAGGTTGGAAGGAAGACTAAAGAAAAAGATGTCAAGTCTTCGGCACCTTCAGTGGGGGGGGCGGGGACAGTTCCTGGAATTATGAAAAAACCACAGACACTTTCGACATCTCACGATGTGGGAGCATGTCTTCCGATGCACGCCTGAACTGTGTGTGTGAAAGTGGTGTGAGACAGTTAGTGTTTCTGGCTTCTGTAAATAAAATATTGCTAAAAGAGAAGCTGAGGCCTCCTGAGATTTTCAGACATGTTTTTGGTAGCAGAATCTCATTATGTGTGTGACAGTCCCTGCCTAATCGTCTAGTGTGAACACTCTTACTACAAAAAAGACAATAACTTTTGGACATCCTTTCTGACCATTTGATTTTTACTTGCAGGCCAGCATGGTAGTCCAGTAGTTAGCACTGTCACCTCCAGGCAAGAAGGCTCTGGATGGATTTTGCATGTCAGGTGAAACGGAGATGTTAAATTGCTCCTAGGTGTGACTGTGCGCATTAATATGCTTGGGCTGGCAACCTGTGCAGGGTGTTTCACCACCTTTCGCCTTACAAGAGCTGGGACAGGCTCCAGCACCCCCCGCGGCCCTGGTTAGGATAAGCGGCTTAGGTAACGAATGGATGGCTTTTTACTTCCACTCAAATATAATTGTGGGGAAAGGAATTTTCTTTTTTATTCAGTTTCACTTCAGCCATTATTATGTTATGACTTTAGTCATTATGGTGCTATTATTTTAGAACAATGGTGCACTGAAAAGAAAAGAATAACCCATAGAAAGCTTCAGCCTCTGCTGATGGATGCTTTACGTACTACGACGCTCCACTGCAGTTCTAAAGAGACCTCAATACTTATGTAGTGTAACTTTGACCTTCTGCATTTGCACTTTAAGCTGAAAAGATTTGAATCATTATTCACCAAAGTAGCTTTCACTTGACTGTGGGTTTATGCTACTCTGTCCATCTCCGACTGTAGGTAAAAACCACGAGTGAGAATTGTGGTGATCTGCTTTTCAGCAGTAAACAGCACACACACACACACACACACACACACACAAACCAACTAAACCACATCTTCCACTCTGTTCTCTTTTCTCTAAGGCCCGGCTACTCTCCCACACCACTGGCATTCTTCAGACTGAAAGCCATTTGTTAACAATTCTGAAATGCCAGCTGTGTGACGGCATGTCAGAAAAGACAGAGTGACAGATGGAAGGAGAGAGAGGAGCGATGTTAACCATGAAAACCCCTGAGAGCTCCACAGAGCAGCTCACGATAGATCACGCCACACTCACTCCGTTTGGCAAAATGTTCCGCCCGCTCGAAAAGCCTGCCTTTTTTCATCCTTTTCAAGTGACACAAACAGCGATACCAGAGCAAACAATACAAGCAGTGTGTGGAAAGTCACTGGAGAAATGAGGTTCTGTAAACGAATGTGAGTTCTGTGTCATCAGTCATGAAGCTCCAGGAGGTTTGGCTAAATGCCCAAACATACACACACACGCAGGGACGCACACTCTCTCTCTCTCTCACACACACACACACACACACACACACTCACACACATGCACACAAAGACAAGAACACACACCCTAACTGCTAAATTAAGCCTCTTTCTGAGGGGCCCTGCATGCACTGTTGTAAATAGTATTTCTGGTAAGAGCTTAAGGACAAGCCAATTGAGATAAAACCATGAAAATGCAGAGAGCCACAATCAGCAGCCAAATCTCAAATAAAGCACATCAGAGAGCTGTGGGAGGGCACATGAGGACCACTGAGACGCTAACTCAGGCTTTTTCACTGACATAGCAAATACTGCCATAACAAGTACTTAGTCATGGAACGGTCATCCAGTGCAGTGCTGCTGTTTTTCAAACTCTTTTCCACATGTACAACATGTGCTATATTTAGAGGAGCCATGCAGAGGGCTCCCTGTGTCACGCTTTTTCCAAGCCAATAAAATAATAGTGTTTCTTAGTTAACAGAACCCTCTTACACTCTACTGCACAGGAATAAAGCAGTTACTGCCATGTTTTCATGTGTAAAGGTACTTTCTGAAAAACCAGTGGGCCGGAAACCACAAGGCGACCTCCCCCTGTTCTTCCCCTTGAATCTGTTCCCTTCTCTAAATTCTGCTAGTTCATGAGCGAAAAAACTGACCGCGCTACAAAGCAAAATCCTGGTGAATTACATTTTGTTCTGCATTTTGACTAATTTGTGACTGTTAAGGCTGAGCATTTTGTTTTAGACCAATGGAAGCCAAAAAAGAACAGCACCGAACAAGCTTCACTTTCTCAAGGTCCTGTAACTAAAGATCCTGCACCAAAATAGTGTATATTATATAATTAGCCTCTGGGAATTCAGTCATATATGCAGAATTCCAGAATGGATGAATTGTGCATTATTTGGGTGTAGATAATCAAATTCTATGACCTACGTAGTGGACTATAAGAGGAAGTAGCAAGCCTTTTATGAGTTTGCATCCAGACAAAAGTATTATTAAAAGTATTATCGTTTTTGAAAAGAGGGAAAAAGATATCCCTGGCATCCTTATCAGCAGACCCTTAAGGCTGGTGTATCACTATCGGTATCAGACCTGAAAAAGTGATATCGTGTCACCCCTGGTTGATGTATGTAATGGTTGATACTTTTGATCCAATGATCCCTGTGCTACAGTGACAGAAAATCCCGTGTCACTGAGTTTGCGTTGAGTTTGGTGAAAGCCAGCGACTCGTCCAGTGTGCCCATGTTACTGCATTTTCAAACTTAAAGACAAAGCACACTTCAAAAATCATTCAGAAGCTTGTAACATAGGAAACAAGTTAACTCTGAAGTAACAAATACTAATGCTGCAGGAAATAAGCTAAAAATATGCTTTCCTAATGATATGAGGTAAGATATCAGCCGATAAGTTCATCAGTTCAGAGAACAAGCTCGATTCTCTCTCTCTCTCTCTCTCTCTCTCTCTCTCACACACACACACACACACAAACACACACACAAACACACACATAGTTGCGGAGACACTTACGCCCATGACATGCAGCACCACAGCTCCCTCCATTCGCTCTTGGTTGGTGAAAATGTCATCAGGGAACTCATGTACACCTGAGAAAAAAAAACAAGCACATGCTTCATTACACAAATCTCTCACTTGTATAAAAAAACAGAGCAGTACACAATCAAGACTAATTACACAAACAAATAAAAGTTCTCCAAAAACCCACTGCACAGACCGCAACCAAATATAAGATTTTAGACCAATGCGGCACTTGCAATACTGAGCTTGGGTTGGGGTCAGGATTTTTTCTGAGCATGTAGTATATTTACAAACGCTCTCATATTTTCTCTCTTGCAAGCACTCTCTCTCTCTCCTCACACTTAATCTCTCTCTGTCTTTCTCTCATTTGAACTCTTTCTTCTTCATACCACAGCTGCATTCAGAATAGGTGTGGCGTTTGAGCAGCAGGTGAATGAGCCCATCAGTAAAACCATAGACGGTAAGAGGCTGCAATGGAATTTTTACTCTTCTTAGGTTTACTTGAAGTGTGTTAAGCATTTCTTCGTGCAGCAGCAGTAGTGAGAGGAACGTAGTGAGAGGAACGTATATGCAGCTGGGCTAACAGTTGATCAGGATGGATGCTGTTCTCAGCCAGGTCTGATCAGCAAAAAGATCCTGATATTAAACACAGTGTACCAGTTTATCTCACGAGGACCTCCATGTGCAGACCTCCCAAAAGGGACAACTTACAGACAAGATCAAAGAGAGCAAGAAAGAGAAAAAGACATGAGTAGAAATACAATACTACAAGAGAGTAAAGCAGTAGGAAAGTAATAAAGGGACTGAAGAAAAAAGGGTCCAGTGCAAATGACAGTACAGAAGATGATGCGTGGATGAATGAGAGACGTGTGGAGAAATGACTTGCGGGACAGGAGGAGTCTGCTCCGCAGTGTCCTCCTCTGTCCCTATAGTGTTTGGAGTGGGTGAGAGTGGTTCTTAAAGATTGCTGGCACTTTTGCCAGCATCTGCCTCTCTGCCACCATCTCAATTGTGTTCAGTTTCGATATACACACAATTTGTAACAGCAACAGTTACTGTAATTGTTCAGTTCCATTCAGGAGAACTTTCAGACTGATTTATAATGATCAGTGGGTGTCCTGTTGTTACTCAGACTACTCACTAAACTGGTTCACTGAGAACAAACATTTAGATAAATGATATTTTTAATCAAGTAAAAAAAAATGTAGTCGAGTATTAGTGGCAGTACTAATGTGAAGCGAGGCTCCTCCACTAAGCTCAGGCAGGCACGACAACGATCAGATTTGGGTCACGTGCAATTTTCAGCAGCTGATTTTCCTGCAGTTATGAAGCTGTTAGCTCAGTGCTCTAAGCACAGTTGCTCCGTTAACAAGCTATTCACACACGCAGCATGCCACCTTGATGGCTCTATTGATAAGCCACGTCTCACAGACTGGAGTCAGTTCCTGCTGCAGGACGTCTATTAGGCCGGCCTGACTGAGACGGCGGGAGCAGTTGTGAACTCCCTGAAGCACCAAAACCGAGCCCATTCTTCTACTCTGTGCTGCCATGATGTCAACTACTGGGCCACTAGCGAAAGGCTCAGAGACCCCCGAGACAGACTGCTGTTTGTACAAGAAGAAAATAAAGCTGATGCATGGTTTGAGCATGAGTTCAGTTCTCTCAGTTACGGCCATGTTTATAGCTCTGTGCTTTGTGTTGTCCCCGCAAAAGCCTAAATCCCACTTAACTGAAGGAGAACCACATTATCCCTCTCATTATTCTCGATTTCAAAAGGCAGACAACTGTGCCGCCTCAGTTTTCCTCGTTATTTTCAGTGTCGTTTTTTTCTGTAAGAAATGCACAATGGCTGGTGCTCGTGTGCGACAATAGGGAGGCTAAACTGTAAGTAACAATAGAAATGACTGCTATAGCAATATAACGCTTCCACCAGTGATGTGCAAACATCAACACATTAGGCGGAAGCCGAAAGCACTGTGGAAAGGATCAGCCTCATTTATTGGTTTACAGATGACAAAACCATTAGCGCAGACAGCTGAGTGTGCAGGCCTGGCTGTGTGTGTGTGTGTGTGTGTGTGTGTGTGTGTGTGTGTGTGTGTGTGTGTGTGCATATGAGTGTGTACGCACGTATGAGTA
>JBBIGA010000146.1:18139258-18162666 GCA_037576975.1 Alestes dentex
GAGTGAGCAGAAAATTCAGAACCTGCCAGAAGCATTTGTCACGCAATGACTATACACCCACATGCCTGAAAATGCCCATATCTGCTGGGCAATTGCTAAAAAAACAAAACAACCTTAGTGAACTTGCTGAGAAGAGAATGCATGTTTGTGATTTTGAATAAAAACCTAGTTGTCTCTGCTAAAAGCTGCTAAAAGTGGTTGGATCATTAAGTAAAACAATGCCCTGAAAAATATAGTGAAATCTTAAATAGAATCAAGCACCTGCCATCCCATGACACGGCTTTGGCCATTACAGTCTTCATTAGAAACCTGTGAGGTGAGTTAAAGAGAAGAGTCCATAAAAGAGAAACTAGGACACTGGAATATCTGGGGGGTGTCTGTAATATGGAGTGGTCTCAGATTGCTTGCTCTGTACTCTCCAGTATCATAAGGAACAAAAAGAGAATACACAGAAGTTGGTAAGTAAATACTGCTGCCCTCCATGCAGTAGACTGGGATTCAATAGTCTGCATGTGACACCAGTAGCAGTTCTTGGGCAAGACTCCTAGCACTACACTCGCCAACAGTAGTGTCATGTGTTACTCTGGATAAGAGTGTCTGCCAAACGCAAAAGTGTTATTTACCACTGTTAGAACACAATTCAAGGGTGACCGTCTTGTTCTGTGTTTTTCTTTTTTTGACAAGGGTTTTTGGTTTCTCAGTCTAAATATACTTCAATTACATTTTCATGTGTAAAATTATTGACCTCAAAGACATTTCATGCTTCATTTCTGCCTGTATTTACCAAAGGTTACAATAATTACTGAGCTGGCTGTAGAAATCGAAGCCATTTCATTTTCATTGTGGAAGCGACGGGACTTCGTCTCTCTCATTTTCCCACATTTGTTCTTCGTTTCTCCTCTCTTCCTTGTTCGCAATATCTAGGAGCTGTCAAGACTGAGGTTCCGACTGCAAGCACGTGCATTTTCCTTAAGTAGAGACGGTATAGAAGCCGAGAGGGGACAGTGAGGACGGTTAATTAATGACATGATTGGTACACTCACAACATAACTCTCCCCTGCAATCTGTCTCCTTAACTTCTGCTCAGACACTGTGCCCAATTAGGCCTGGATTCAATTAATGCTTATTCACACGTCCCTGACTGCATTAGTCACATCAGAGCGTGCTTGCTGCGCTCAGCCCGTAGCTGGCTCCTCCAAGCCTCCACTGATTTGCAAATCACATTATAAAAGATAGACCATGCACTTCGAAGCAAAACAAGGTTTCTAATAATAAAAATTCACAATGTACCGCTAAGCAAAATACAACGCAGCACGGCCAGAGGAGTGGAAAGAGTGCCAGTTAAGACTGTCTGGAGGTTTTTAGCCTCTTGCTTGGGGTCAAATAGGAAACGACTTTGGTGCTTACATAGAAAGATTTAGTAAAAGTAATGAGTAACTTACGTTAAATTAATTTTCACTGTCAAATTGTGTTGCTTATGAAACAAACACACACACACACACACACACACACACACACATAGTAGAAGGGATAAGAATATGTGATGAGACACACAGCCCTCTTCAAATCCCTGACTTTTAAATCTATGCTGGATCAAGCTGGATTTTCCTGCACTGCCGCTGTTGCTGCCGCTGCTGGGACCACGACTCTGAGAAACAACAGAGATGCCAGTCCATGCTGCATTACATAACAGCCCAAATATTATATAATTCAGACCTTTTAAAAAAAAAAAAAAAAAAAAAATTCACCCTAATCCTGGACATCATTAAACAGATCTCAGGAGATAAGGCTTTTTAAGAACAACGCACAACAGAACTGCTCTAATCTACATGTCTCTGTACGGCGAACAGATGCCAGTTCAGTTTTTTCCCTTCTGTAAACCTTTGAAAAAGGACATGTGGAGGAACAGCAGGAACAGAGGGGTGGACTTCAAAATGGCAAGCTGTAAGATTAAATGAGTGCTGTGGCTTTGGCTTCCCATGTCTGCCACTGGCCCCGATGAAACTGTACAATGGGGATAAATGATAAGCCTGTTCCTGTTAGTCTGTAAGTCCTGATAATAAAACCAGTGAGAAAACACTGTGTATTTTTTAATGAGCGTCATTTGACAGTCTAACAGGCGAGAACAAGTTGTTATTTCGTTTTTTGGGTTTTTTTTGTTTTTTTAAGAAAACTAAGTTTAACTAAGTCCTCTATTTATTATTTAGTTATTATTTGTGAAGCGTACTGTTCACAAACCAGTACGAATTATTTAGTCATTAAGACATTATTACAAGTAAATTCATTCAAGTTTAAGGAGTTAAAATACACAGAACCAACATCCGCCACAAATGTCTTATTGTGTGTGAGAAAAGATAAATTGACTGGTGAGTGTATATGAATTATATAAACGATATAGGCGTTGTTTATTATATAAGCAACAGTGATAATCTGTGATATAAGAGGCTTGAATAAGTGAATCATGCACTGATGGTCAGTTGAGAGACAGAGTGGTTTGGTCAGGCCAGCTGGGAGTTAAAGATAACCTGAACTTGCGCTTTAAGGAGGCTTCTTCTCTAATCCCTATACAGATGCCAGCTGTGACCTGGGTGGGTGAAGGGCCACATGCCATCTAGGAACGAGCAAACATGTGTATAGTGCACTGTGTGGTATAACTACACAACCACAACCAGTGTTTTCAGATATACCGCAGTGAAATGGGCATAAAATATTTTCTTTCGTCCACTCTGTGATTTTCTGTAGAGTCTTTGTCAATGATGTATGCAACTCAGCTCCATCAATGCTGCACTTTGCTAGATAATATGTGCAAAGTGTTTTCCTCACACATGAAAATTGGGCATTTGACAGCATTTCCAGTGCCCAACATGTATGCAGGGCCACATCTGCAAAATCATAAATGCGAGATGTGCGTCCGCATGCATGTGCTGGAGTGGAATGGGGAACATCATCCTTGTTTGTCGGCTTGCTGAATATCCCTGTTTGTTCAAAACGAAGGCAATCAGGTTTCCTTCCCCAGAATATGAGCTGCTACATTTCACGCTTGCAGGGCTTTTCAAGGAGACGGAATGCCGCCCTGGCCCTTTAAATCTCCACCTTTCCCTGCTCCTGAAAACACTTACAAACACCCACATATGGTTGCGTTTAGTTTTCTGCCACAAGTGTTTAAAAACAACTGGGTGGCACATTACCTAATGCATCAGACATTTGTCGGATGGAGGAGAGGGGGACTGAAGGAACAGACAAAGAGAGTAATAAGGAGGTATGGTCACGCATTTGTGACCCAATGCTGATGGTTATGAATGAAAAGTAAGTCTGGTTTCTTTATAATGTGTGCTTGTTAAGCGGTCAACCATGGCGAACGCTTACGGAGCAAGGAGTTGTAGCCAAATTCCGCCTAATCCTGTAAAGCTAAAAAATCCACAACTGGTGCCAGCGACTTCTCCAACACAGATCCTCCACACTGTCTGACCTGAGGAACAGGGAGAACAACAAAGAAATATTTCCTCGAGTATTGCTCTTTTGGGAGAGCGCGAGTGTGGGGAATGATTGTTAGTGACCGCATGGGCAATGAGTTCAACAAGGGCCGGCGGGATCCAAACACACTCCAAACCCTGGCCAAGCCGTCACACTCCACGGAGCAGCCCTCAAGAAGAGGGCCAAACAGTGAGAAAAAAGAAGGGCATGCTGTTGTACAGGCAGGAAATAAAAAAGGTCAAAAGACTAAACAAAACAGACGGAAAAAAAAGAGATGGGACAAGTGAGGGGGACCACAAAGAAAAGGAAACCACAAAGGTTGTTCGGCTTCCGGTTTTAAAACTGTATAAAAATCCTCTGTGTATTTATTATCAAATGACATTAAATTACGTGGGGGTGGGAATCACATGGAGGCCCCACAATTTGATATTACGACAATATTTGAGATAATAATATATATATATTACGTGAGATAACTTAGTATGCAACTTGTTGGTCAAATGTAAAATATATACTAGACAAATACACAAAAGTTACCCATCAAACTGTTTTCTATTAGCTAAAAAGTTTGTCCATTTCTGATCTCACTTAGTTTTTAACTAAATCTTGTCTTTTAATATTTATTTATTTCTTACTGAAGTGAAACAGAATGGTTAAGCAGACATAGCAACATTTATCCATCCATGGTCTGAATCGATATCCTTCACCAGGGTTGTGGGGGGGTGCTGGAGCTTATCCCAGTGGTCAAAGGCTGAAATGTGGAGAAAACGTCTCAGCACTATATTTTGTCCCCATATACGCTGTTAGGTCGTAGTGATTTGTTTCTCTCACTGCCAATATCCAGACAACTGTGAGTGTGTATGTGTGAGTTAGGAGGTGTGTGTGTGTGTGTGTGTCTGCATGCAGCTCCGCGTCATTAGAGAGACATTGCTCAGTCAGTGTGAGATGCAGTGGCATGAAAATGAGAGCTTTTCATGTGGGAGTAAAACACTTAATTAAATCTTCCCAACATTACATTTGTGGGCGAATGTCAATCCTTTTATTTCACCCAGGAATTATCTCAGCTAACAGAAGCCTCAATAAAAAAATAATGCTAGAAATCCCCTTTCCCTCTGTTTTTATATAAGCAAAATGTCACCAGTCAGCAGTAGCATTTCCTCTAAACCTGGCACATTCAACCGGAATGAATTACCATCCACAGGGAACGCATTAATTAGAGTTGTTTTAAATTAGACAAGTGGGTGTCTTAATCCGGTGTTGCGAATGTGTATCCCTCATCTCTCTCTCTCTCTCTCTCTCTCTCTCTCTCTCTCTCTCTCTTTCTCTCTCTCTGTCTCTCTTTCTCTGTCTCAGAGAGACGTCTGGCTCACCGTATTGCCATAGACGTCTAAATCTGAGCTCCTGGGCTGATCAATGGCTGGTCACATGCACTCTGCTCATACACACACATGCAAGCACTGAGTGGATCTACTCCCAAGTCCGGAATAAAACACAATGTGTGTCAGAGGCGCGTCTCCGTCGGTCTCTGAGGAGTGAGCCGCGCTCTCTGGAGATGTCATATTCCTGGAAACATGCTATTTCCGCCAGTGTGTGCGCCAGTGAATCATAAATCATGCAGTGGGGAGATCAGGTCAGGTCCAGATGGAGAGAGAAAGAGAGAGAGAGAGAGCAAGAAAGGGAGAAAGAGAGACAGGAAGAAAAGAAGAGGGGTTAGAGGGACAGGACTGTCATGTTAAAGGCTACAACAGGCCAGCGGGACCACAGAAAGGGCACATGGTAATACTGGCATTTAATCAGGACGCTGCCGAACGTGGCGAGAAAGAGAAACGGCCCTGGCCTCCAGAAGCCAGATTTAGGCTGTTGAGAGGGAGGGAGGGAGGAAGAGAGAGAGAGGTAATAGAGACTAAATAGAGAGACGAAAGAGAGATATAGAGAATGAAAGAGAGAGAGACGGAAGAGAGAAGGGAAAAAGAGGGGGTGTGAGAGAGAGAGAGAGAGAGAGAGAGGCCGAGCTTTATAATCATTCCTTCATTATGCAGTCCTTTTGATCCGGTGAGGAAATCACTACAGCAAATTGAGCCTCTTAGGTTAAACTCTTGCATTGCTTTGAGCTGGAGATGGTATACACACATCATACACTCATTAAAAGACATTAATGAAGCTGCCGTCTTCCAGAGCAGATGAAGCGAGCACTACGTGTAGCATTCCAAGTCCTCCGCAACCTTTAGAGCATGTGCTGGCAGTTGTGTCTGCTGGGATTAATACAGGTAAGCTCTGACAATGTACAAATACCAACAGCCTCACAGAGGAAACCATGCACCTCTTTACTCATTTCTACCCCCTCATTTCCCATTCCGCACAACCACATTACTGTTACACACACATAGTGTGGGAACATTTAACAGCAGTCCCCATATCTCCTCTCTCTCTCTCTCATACACACACACACACAAACACAAGGATTAGAGGAATTCTAAATGTGGACATCTGAATAATTCATTGACTTCACCCCTGACTGAAGGCCCTTTGCTAAGCTAAAGCTTGCACAGAGCCACGCGCTAAAGCCTGAAATATCTGTCCAAAGCTGATGGTACCTGACTATTCACATCAGGTTTGGTCAGGTTTCGACATCATTGCTCAAAAGTTTGCTGGCTCGAGTTTAAATTCCACTTGGGCACGGCAAGAGGAGGGAGATTTCAGGATTGTGACTACAAAAAAAATATAATAATAAATAAAAACCATGAAAATTACCATTGTTGACATAAACCATGTGTTCCTTTTGATGTAGATTCTATGGAAACAGTTTGCCTTGTTCGTACTGTTAACTTGCTTCTTTGTTATAAAAGGAGCATGACATTGAATTATATGATACCTACAGATATCTACAGATATTTCTGAAAGATGTTTACAGTGGTGCTTGAAAGTTTTAGAACGTCCTTTATTTCTGCGTAAATATGACCTAAAACGTCATCACATCATCACCAGAAGTTTATTGAGGAAAATTATCTGTGACAATTACGTTTCTAGTAAATGTCAATCCATGCTGCACATTAGCTTAGAGGAATTTTAGCCCATTAGAGCCCATTCATGTCCTTCAACAACATTCAACTGCGTTAAGGTCAGGACTTTGACTTGGCCATTCCAAATCATGAATTTTATTCTACTTTAACAATTCTTTGGTGGAACAACTTGTGTGTTTATGGTGGTTATCTTGCTGTATGACTCAGTTTCTCTTAAGATTCAGTTCATGGGTGGATGTCCTCAACATACCACCCCAGTCCAGACGCAGCAAACCACAATACTACCACCACCCTGTTTCACAGATGGGATAAAGTTCTAATTTTGGAACGCAGTGTTTTCCTTTCTCCAAACATAACGCTGACACAAAAAATCTTTTTTGGTCTCATCCATCTACTAAACATTTTTTCCAATAGCCTTCTGGCTTGTCAATGTGATCTTTAGCAAACTGCAGACAGTGGTAATGTTCTTTTGGAGAGCAGGGACTTCCTCTTGCAATCATTGCACACCATTGTTGTTTTATAACCTTTTTCAGTTTGCTATGCATCAACAACTCCTTTTCAGTCTTCAGAAATGTCCTTTTTCATGCCAAAATAGAAAATTGTGTTGTGAATACCAGATTTAGACAGATACCCATTCTTACAATTAAACAGGAGGCCCACTGATACTTGACTGTCATTCCATTAATTAAAAGAGACCAGTCTGTCATCCGTGAACAGCATGAAATTCTTCCTCTGCATTTAACCCATTCACCAAAGTGAAGCAGCGGGCAGCCAGGAACACAGCGCCCAGGGAGCAGTGTGTGGGGACGGTAACTTGCTCAAGGGTGCCTCAGAGGTGTTTAGCAGCCTTGGGAATCAAACCCACGACTTCCTGATCGCAAGGCGAACCAGCTACCCCTGATTCTAATTGCACCTTCAATTTAACTGCTAATCCTAGAGGTTTACATACTTCTGGGATTACATCCCACTCATATTTTGTATGTAATATTTTTCTTAATAAAGCAATATTATATTTTGTCTGTTGTTCATAAGAAAATCTGATGATGTTTTAGGACATATTAAAGCAGAAAAGAACATTCTAAAGGGTTCACAAACTTATCTGCATTTAACCCATTCACCAAGTGAAACAGCGGGCAGCCAGGAACACAGCGCCCCGGGAGCAGTGTGTGGGGACGGTACCTTACTCAAGGGAACCTCAGTGGTGCCACTAGCAGTCCTGGGATTTGAACCCACAATCACACAGTTAAAGATTTTTGAACAACGCCTCCTTTCAACACTATAAACAGATAAGTTGAGGTTAATTTTTGGTTTTAGTCAAAGGTAGGCAGGAGTAGACCGATTTACACAGAATCTTCTCAGGTTATTGGACCCAAAGACATCATCCTGCGTCCTTAGCTAAACAACACGACAGGCGACTGAACTTACTGCGTTAATGCTGTGCAGAATGCACTCGCTGCTACACCTTGTCCACTCCTGCCTGCTCTATATTGTGAGGCAGGGGCCTGTCACGTGACTGAGCCTGCACTTTTAATTGCAAACACATTTATTGAGGTGGAATGCTCGTAAAGTAAAAAGGGTTTTGTGCCAGCGCACAAAAGAGAGCGTGTTAAGGAAGGGAACAGGATAACAAGCTGTTGTGTGTGGCAGAGGTGTTGTTTTGAGATGTGACCAGGCTGGAGAGATGCTGACGGATCTGATCTGACATGAGCGAGCGCATCAGCGCCAAAGACTCCACTCCACAGAGAAAAACAGCATAAATAAAAGACAAAAAAAAAACAACAACATATCCATCAAATGAGATATAGAGCACTCTCTCTCTCTTTCACTCTTTCTCTTTCTGTATTATGTTGTGCGTTCCCTGTGACTCACCAGAGGTGTTTTATTGACTTTTGAAGCTGTTTGTACCTCAGGGACTCACGAGAGGAAAGCAGAAACCAAACACAGAGAGCGACGAGTGAGAGGAGGAGACTGAGCCGGTGAGTCAACGTGTGTTTGGATGAGTAAGTGAGTGCATGAGTGATTTAACTTTCTGCAATCCAAAATATACATCTACCTGCAACAAAACGCACATCAAGTTAAGCACAGCTGTCTTCTCCCAAAAATAAGCGTTCCAAACAGTTCTCAGCTTGGATGTAAGATTCTAAAACAAGCTTTAGTCAGTATAGGTGCTTTCGGTGGAGGTTCTTCGGTTCACTGCACTCTCATTTATAAAAATAGATCTTTAAAGAACTATCCACTGAAAGGTCCCTTAGATAATCAAACATGCTTCCTCTGTGGCACCTCTCCAAAGAATACAGTTTAAAACCTTTAAGTGTAGGCCCAGAAAATGCATGAGAAAGTCCTTTATAATGGTGTCATAACATCCCCGTCTCTCCGGCAGCGCTCCTGAGCAGCATCAGCTGTCGAGGGCTGAAAAAAAATGTTGATGGTTGATTGAATCAGGTTATTCACATGAATTAATAGACAAATAATCCATTCATCAGCCCAAATGTGGCCTAAAAATGTGAAACAAAGCTGTAACAAAATAGCAATTTTGCTGCTTTTTTACTGCTATGAATTAGACGAATTCAAAAATGTCTTGCAGTGTTGTTAGAGAATCAGCCAATGTTCACAAAACGTGACCAACATGGAAAAATCATGTGTCACTTTGTTTCATGCAACCATCATTTTAAGCTGTTATAACTGACAAGCAATAGGCAAAATTAGTGGCATAACAATAACCAGGTAGATTAACATTGTAGCAGTTTCGGATGTGGCACTATTTAGTCAGTAACCATTTTAAAGAGCTCTGATGGTAAATGTACATCTGTAGAGCTTCTCCACTAAATATTTCTGATGAACAGAACCAATGGGGCTGAGAATGTTCCAGTGAATACCATTAGTGACATAATATGTTGAGCTTTTGTGACTTTAAGGATGTTAGATCATTCTGACAAATTACATACAGTGTGAACTGGGTGTCCTCAGAGAGTAGATGAAGCTACCATTTACTGGTCCTCCTGTCGCTTCAGAGTCTACATGTGGATGATTCCTGTTAAGGTGGTCATTGATTAAATCTTGCATTTATTAGTATGGATCACTTTTTTGGAATCTCACCAACATAAAGCTTGATGAGAAAGAAAACGTGGATGTAAAGCAACCTTTTTCAGGGGGACATCAGAGCAGAGCTCATCCATCTGCAGTCTCTGATGTTTAAAAAATATCGCTTGCCCTCACCTCACTCACTCACTCTTTTTACACTCACTCTCATCTCACTCACTCTCATCTCACTCACTCACTCTGGCACTCACTCATTCACTAATTTCACTAACTCACTCTTATTCTCTCACTTCACTAACTTACTTCACTTCATTCACTCAACTCACTCACGCATCTCACACTCACTTTACTAACTCACCCACTCACTCACTTCACACACTTCACTCATTCCCTCACTCACTCTGTTGCTTAATCACTTACTTCACTCACTCACTTCACTCACTCTCTTTGTTCACTTTCTCGGTCATTACTCTCACTTACTCTCTAACTCACATTCCTCACTCACTCACTCACTCACTCAATCCCTCACTCACTCAGTTGCTTAATCACTTACTTCACTCACTTCACTCACTCACTTCACTCACTCACTCACTTCACTCACTCACTCACTTCACTCACTCACTTCACTCACTCACTCACTTCACTCACTCACTCACTCACTCACTCACTTCACTCACTCACTCACTCACTCACTTCACTCACTCACTTCACTCACTCACTCACTTCACTCACTCACTCACTCACTTCACTCACTTCACTCACTTCACTCACTCACTTCACTCACTCACTCACTTCACTCACTCACTCACTTCACTCACTCACTTCACTCACTCACTCACTTTGTTCACTTTCTCACTCGGTCATTACTCTCACTCAGTCTCTAACTCACATTCCTTACTCACTCACTCACTCTCACTTTATTCACTCACTCACTTCACTCATTCCCTCACTCACTCAGTTGCTTAATCACTTCATTCACTCACTTCACTCACTCACTTTGTTCACATTCTCAATCTCTCAGTCAATACTCTCACTCACTCTCTCACTCACTTTGTTCACTTTCTCACTGTCTCACTCACTCATTCACTCACTCACTGTCTCACACTCACTTTATTAACTCACTCACTTCACTCGTTCCCTCACTCACTCAGTTTCTTCCTCACTTACTTCACTCACTCACTTTGTTCACTTTCTCACTCTCTCAGTCATTACTCTCACTCACTCTCTCACTCACACTACTTAGTCGCTCTCACAAACTCACTCACTTCACTCATTCTCTCACCTCCACCCACTCACTCAATCACTCACTCTCATCTCACTAATTCACTCTCACTCAGTTCACTAACTCACTGTCTCACTGACTGCCTCATTCACTTCACTCATTTTCTCACTCACTCAATCACCCACTCAATTACTTCACTCACTTTCCCTTGCTCTCACTCACACTCACTCTCACTCTCACTCTCATTCTGTCTGCCGTCTCACAGCAAAGTGATCTCCCGTCACATGGCCCAAAAAAAGAACTCAACAGCAGAAAAGGATTTCTCATAAATCAACTGAGGTTTCCAGCGCCAGCATCAATCTTTAGATGAGATGCTTTTTTTTTCCTGACAAAAGTCCCAGAATAAATTGTCTCTTTCCTTTTGACGAGCGGTGCACCGGTGCACCTCCATTCTGTTGAGAACAGGTTATTTTGGCACCCGTGCCTTTTAGGGCAGACTATGCTCGGGAATATTTATCTTCTAATGTGCATGCCCTCTTTACCATAATGAGCAAAGCGCCTTAAAGGACAGCAGATATTCTGCTGACACCTTCAAATTCAAGATGTTATTTATGGTCAAATAATAATCTATCAAAAGTAAGTTTTTGTTGTATTTTTCTGAGGCACTTAAAGCCATTAAGCATCATGGATTATTAACAGTGGGGAGTTTATTTGTGAGCCATGTGAGGTGAAAGCACTGCATAAGCTATAAAGGGAAAATGAGAGGCCCTCATGGGACACACACAACCGTGTAATGACAGGAACAGCATGAGCAAGGAGAAGACGCACACACATACGCAAACACGCACACATGCACACACACACACACGCACACACACACACACACACTAATGGCTCCATGAACAGAAACCACTACCAGTGTAAAAGCAGCCAAAGACACTCACAGGCCTCCCTGCATTATTCAGAGAGTGTTAATAATTAAACAGTGTACTCATTTCAAATCATGTATCTACAGTCAAACTTGCTGCTACGTTTCTGCCAGCTCAATCTGAAGCCCCGAACCGAGAGATAAAGAGATTATGATGCTCCACAGCCGCCTCTAAACCACGCTCTGTACAGCACCGAGCAAAACACTGCACTCTGGCTCTCGGCAGGACACGGCTAGAGACAGCATTACTGCATGCCTGCTGATTCTGTTTAAGCTACAGCTCCGTTACAACACTGCCTGAGCTGCTCTTTAACCACAGACAGGGCAGCAACTGAATATGCTTGAATCGAATTCTCATAGATCCAGCACGGCTGCTTTGAGATTCCTTTCAAAATTAAGAAAAATACAGCAAACAGTTTCTTGCATTTCAGTAACCTTCCAAAAATGTAAAAATTCTCAAAAAAAAAACCCCCAAAAAAACGTTCCCTTCCTTATTCCAGCGTGTGGGTGTGAACCCCAGCAGATCGCATATTCATCGCCACTCTTAGACTGACAGCCCCTGTTCAGTGTCAGATCCAGCGCAGACACATCACACTAAACTAAATTTACATGTACTGGAACACCAACACAGAACACAAACTAGGGGTGAGCTCAGTTATTAAAATATAGATATCTCAACTCAGCTCAGAAGAAGAAGACTTCTAAACATACTCTACATAAGAACATCCAGCCATCCTTCCATCCATCCTTTATCTCAGCCACTTTTCCTAGTCAGGGTTGCGTAGGGTGCTGGTGCTTATCCCAGCACTCAAAGGGCAAAAAGCAGAGAATCACCCAGGACAGGTCACCAGTCCATCGCAGGGCACGAATAAGAACACGATTTTGTTTAACAAGTTCAGCAGATCATAAGGCAGCTCAGGCAACTCCCGTCATGTTCAGAAAAACAACATATTTTTTCCAGACGTTGGTGTAGAAAAATGGAAATTATTCAGTGTTCTAATCCATTACTGTTATGTGGAAATTCCTGAAGACAACATCCTGCAAGATAGGAGTTTGGCTCACCATGTGTGACGGAGGGATTCACTCCTATACTGGCTCTCGGCAGAGCAGTTTTAACATCCTTCTGTCAGCTTTCCACAGCTGCAGCACTGAGAATTGTGGACGGAGCGGGCAGTGGCCATTTAATGAGGGTGGAATGTCACTGTCCAACTTCACCATCAGCCACTGGAACCACAGCCTCAGTCCTCTTGAACCGTTACCACTGAGAATCGCTGTCATGTTTGCTTTCGCCAGATGGAGCAGACGACGTGATTTTTCTTGGCAGCTGCACCACCACAATTCTCCTTTATTAATAAACCAAACCGTCCAATTCACCAATGTGTAAAACTGTCTTTTGTAATTTTTAGGCCTTTATTCGCATTTTCAAACTACGCATAAAAGTGTTAGGCTTGACGTTTACATATTAACCTCATCTTCATGATAAAATGACAAAAAATGTATCATACTCCCACAAAGACGTCTGGGTCATTTTAGTTCGATCTTGTTACTGTAAACAGAAGAGAGAGACCATATCCTCCTTCCTCCTGCAGCACTGAACCACGTGTGTAAACTCTACAGTACCCTGTTGACGTGGGCACACACAAATGAAATGATTTCACTGTTCATGAATATGCAATATAAGGCAGAATTTGATTTGCAGTAGTCAATGAGATGTCCAAGACAACACCACAGGTGTAATTCCAAAAAGGTGGCAACGGTGCAATGTGACAATATTTAAAAATGTCATAGGTCATTTCAAGCTCTTCTTTGTGCAGTTTTCGTTATAACAAATCAGTTTCGTTATAACAAATGAGGTTAATCACAGACTTTCTTTGATTTGATTAACATGGAAAATACTCTGCTGGGCCAAAAAAGTGATTTATGCATCTTTTCCCCTTTAACTTTCAGATGATCAGCCAAGACATGTTTGCTGTCTAAAACTGGCTTCTCTAAAATGGTATTATTCGCTTCTTTAAGATTAAGAATCTGTAGAAAAAAAAAGAAAAGATAAGGCAAAATGTAGGTTTCAAGAAAGCTGTTACAATTGTTTTGAATATGCTTTATCCTTTTGTCCATTTGAATTAGCTGTTCGTTGTCCCTGCTTTATTAACAGTATGTCATGCAGCATCAGAAATCACATAACTGAGCCCCTTCAGATTATTTAACACCATCTGCATGATGTGAGTCGGTACACATGAGATTCTTTTGTTGTTCGCCTCATTAGACTCCTTCAAATCAAAGGAAACAAATATCTAACAAGTCTTTGCTGATTAACTACATATTTTTTTTTGTAGGAATGCGCAGTGATGTCAAGAGTAATTTCCATATAAGCCAATAACTGCTTTTAAGGATTTTTTTTTTTTTGTACTTTAAATCAGATTTATATTATGAGATCTGAATAATAGTTCAAACCAATACTTGATAAAGTAGTCGGGAAGGGCAGGCGATGCTGGGCTCCCACTACATCTGAATTTCTATACATGCAGATCAGATGCTGAGGTCAGGAAATAAACGAACAGCTGCAGGGACACCACTAATCAGCATACATTAAGCACTAAAGTGGTCTTTTCTTCCGCCGCTGGATTTAGCGTCCGCGGCTCAGGTTTAACCGTGGCCTGAGTGATGTCATGGCTTTCTCCCAGCTGAGAGTGTTACATAATCTCAGTAACTCAAGTGTCCCAGAAGCATTGATGATGACATCACACACTGAGCCAGGTTTTGCTGCCCATCAAGAGAAAGAGAACGAAAGAGGGAAAACTAAACTGGGCACATGTGCATCAGCGGAGCGTAAAAAAAACCCGACAGCGCGGCTAAAAATAAACACAGCAAACAAGGCAGAAGAATAAAGCAGTTGCAGAGACGGCCCCTCCGTCAAGTGCTGCATTAGTTATGAGTGAGAGCCCTCCTTTAGGCCATCACTGCTTTACTTCATTAGAACATGAGGGACTCGTCTGGCGATCGTTATACATGTGTAGCATGGCATATACAGAAGGCAACACATGAAGACCTGGCTGTGTTGAATGAGACTTGTAGAATTGTGTAGGAAAGTGAAATTCTCCAGGAAAGTAGAGGCCGTTATTTGGGGAGAGACCTAAGGTGGGAGATGAGAGTCAAGACAGGTCACTCAGTCAACCCTTGGTCCAGCGTTATTAATGCCATTTTGCTATGCTTTCAAATTTAATCACATATCTACAGTATTTAAAATCTACTCACACAACAGCAAAACCGTATGCAAAAAAATAACAAAATGTACCTTAACGTCTGTACAGAACACATTTAATGTATTCGTTTTTTTCCAAAGTGTTACATTCAACAATTAAAAAAACTGGGCATTAAATTGTGCCGAAGCATATAGAAAATCGGGCTGTGCGATGAAACAATAATGATAATTATCTCGATATAATATTAAACTGTGCCTGTTTTCGTTTTGCAGCATTTGCATTTTTTGCAGTGATTACTGTCATTTTGCTATTGTAATGTATCGTATTTTTTGTTACTCTGTTTTGGCAGGTTTGTGTCTATATTCCGGACACAAACTGAAAGTTCAGAATTAATTCTTTGGATGGAATGTCACATAATTTGTAGACTAAGTGAATAATAATTAAATTCAAAACAATTCATATTTTTCCTGTTGTGCATGATGTTTCTAACAGTTCAAGAACCCGCCCTGAGCCCCGCTCCTTCCCTGTTGACTTGAAAGGCTCGACAGTATCTTCAGTAATCAGTCCATCTAGTCCACCACTGCACTGCACACCAAATTGTGCCCTAGACATTTTCCAGAAAAAGCAGAGAAATGTCACAGGATCATGTGAAAGCCTAAAAGCTCCAGAAAAAAAAAGTGGGTCTGGCTGAACTGCAGGTGGGCTCCCTCCAAGGTGGGGGAATGTTCTGAGTCTTTCTGCTCTGGCACTGATGAATGTGGGCTCCAGGAGCATGGCTAGGAAGTCTATCAGAGGAGAAAATTAGAAGATTCTACTCTCTCTCTCTCTCTCTCTCTCTCTCACACACACACACACACACTGCAGTCCTGCACCCCGTGTAATTATACGCAGTGGGAAGTCTTTGCGCTAGGCAGTGGGCCGCACAGCAAACACAGCGTCCACTGCTGCACCTCCACACCCGCATGCTTTTAATTGGCCTGAACTCTTCTCCTCTTCCCCGTCCAACTTTACTACTGTTATAAGTTATGAGGGACATGCTTAAAAAAAGGAAAGGTCATACCGGGTTTGGCCACTAAGGAGGAAACGTAGCTGCCTTTGGGTGATTTAAATACCTCCCACAAAAGAAGATTTCAGAGTTCACAGAATTCAATAGGTTCACCGTCATGACGCTTCTCCGGGTGACCTGAAGGTGAATTCAATTTCCCTGCATAAGTGGCTCCCTTGAGCCTCTGTCCTTGGCTATCTTTCTACCATACACCCTCCCGGAGAGGCAGCTTAAATATGCACGTAGCCAACTAATGCTGTTCTTTATTATTGCTCAAAATATGCAATAGTGAGATGTGGTGGGAGGCCATGTCACAGCCGGGTTTGATTCATTGCCTTAGTTTAGTGGTAAATCATTCAGGGAAATCCCGACTGCTGAGATCTAAGGGCTTCTGAGAAAACAATGAAGTGGTACTGAGGTGGAGTGAAGGAATGAAGTGCTGTCAATAATGATAGCTAAAAAAAGCATCAGAGTGATCTGAGTGCCAGAGCATATTAGGTTCAACGTCTTCAACAAATTACAGGAGCAAACAGAGACGGAACATCACACCAAGGTAAGGGTGATGGTGACATGGCAAAAAAAAAAAAAAAAAAAACCTTGAATACATGCTTTTAAAACAGACCCTAAAACTCTGAGGAAAAAAATATATGAAAATAAATATATGAATAAAACTCATACTAGAATAATGAGACATGCAATCAGCAACGATTTTGAAAATAAAGGTTCCTTAATGGTTCTTGGTCTTCATTCCTAGGGATAAACATTTTACTGGAATAGAACCTTAACACTACTTAGAGTACTAATAAACTTTAACACTCTTTAAAGAAGAGGGCAGTTGTTCTCAAACCAGTCCTCTGGGACCCCCTGATGTTCCATATCTATTCCAAGTTGGGTTAGAGCAAAAAAGTGTAATGTTTGGGAGTCCTGTTGAGAACCACTGCTTTAGAGAGTTATTGTTAAATGCAATTTCATGTCAAGAAAAAGATCTCACACTCACTCTATACCATAGCAAAAGGTTAACCTTATTAAGTCTAAGATATGATGTCTCAGCCCACCTTGAAGACACAATCTTGAAGGTGGGCTACAACATCACGCTTTTAACTTTAAGTGAGTGTTTTCTGTTCATGACAAGATTTATTTTAGTCGGTGGAAGCAACTGAATGCATTTGAATTTAACGTTTCATGTTAATAACATATCGCCATATTGTCTCACACAGCTGTCAAGGGTATGTCCCTTGGAACATGATCGTTAGTGTTAACATTCATGAGCAATATATGCACGAGACAATCTAAAATGTCCTGATAACCAGTTTGATGCAGTTCAGAGCCTGAAGTCGGGTCGTCACATGGCAAGAGAACCGTTAGAGAGCTGCCCATTCTCACAGAGAACACCTCAGCCCACATGCCTATTCTCATTGCTTGGAGCTAGTGTGATGTGTGTGAGTGTGTGTGTGTGTGTGTGTGTGTGTGTGAGTGTGTGTGTGTGTGTGTGTGTGTGTGTATGTGACTGCATATGCGAGTGTGTCAGCATGCTCCTCTCTAACACAGGAGTCGCAGCCCAGCACATCCTGTCAGGAGTCTTGACAGCCACACTCATCTGAACACCAAAGCGATGCTTTCACACTTGTCTCCTCTGGATGACCTGGCTCTGTCTCTGCCGGGTGAATGTAACAACGGCACGCTGTACAAGCACTTATCTCACTCCTATCAACACACCCTGGCACCCTGCTTCAGAACCATCAAGGCAGACCATAACTCCCACAGTCCAATCGGGCACTGACTCACACTCGCTGCAGCTCACACACATTCTCGCACTTCACAGACGTGTGTGTGACATCGACACACCCCGGCTAATGAGTTCAACCCTTAGAAGTGCGCTGACGAAAATTCATCAAAAACACCCGGAGAAATTCTTTCTAAACGTACTACTTTAATGCTCATTAGTTGAACAAATGGCTGTATAAGGCTGAAGGGCTGCATGATCAGAACTGGACACCACGGCTAAAACGTGCTAGCGTGTTTCTGCTGTTCATTCCGCCCACACAGTGCAAGCCTCAGGTTAAAAAAGGCTAAAAAAAGCATCCGTCACTGGCCAACCTGACTAACATTTAAGGCTGGGATGTCCAAATTAACCAATACATAAGTACAATAAAAACAGTTCTAATCAGAATACTTTATTGATCCCAGGAGAAACTGATTATGTTAAGACTACAGAGACACGGAGACAAGAACGGTATAAAATATAGGTCTGAATAAAATCAAATAAAAACGAAAGAAAATTCTCAATATGAGGTACACTACGCTATATGCCCAAACGCTGAATTATAAATATTATAGATAAGTAACTTACTGTTAAGTGAATTACTAGTAACACAAATAGTGGGTAGGAGTATGTTATTTCATGTAGTAGAGAAGAGCAGTATTTCAGTATTATTGCACATAAAGAATGTTTTACCACCCAATAAGAAAACTGCATGATATTGCACATAGTAAACTATTACACATAAAAATAAGATGGAGACATTTATATCAATATTATATACCAAGTTTAATATCAAATTCTACTTCAGTGTGCAAACCCTCCAATAGCACTGTGGTCTATGATCCACAGTGTGCCGTACACACACACACACACACACACACACACACACACACACACACACTCACACACTTATATCCTGCTACCATGTCAGTATCACTGCAGAGCTGGGAATGATCCACCATATAATACCTGATCACTGGTGGTGGATGCAAATGGGTGAAATCATTTCTCGACAGGTCTAATTTTTTACACAGTTTACAAAACGACTGCATACATTTGGACAGTAACCAATTACATCCCACTTACACACCTAATATTTTTATTGAGCCTTTCACATTTATGACAAAAAAAACAAAAAAACAAGTGAAGTTGAAACAAGCGTATGGTTTACTATTCAGATTACAACCATGTAAACATGTGCTGTCCTAGTGAATACCCCACAGATAGACTGCAGCAATAGGTGATGCAGGTCTGAAGCAATAAGGTAAATATAGGATTTTCTACAGTATATCTTTTCATGCCTACAATACATAGAGACCATATACAACCCCATAGTACGTCACATACAGAACATGCGTACCTCCCTCAATCTGTGACGCTTCCATTCAGCACAGAGATCTCTGTGATGTGGAAAACATGTTATGCAAAAGCGCCAGAGAGCAAGCAAAAGCGTTTACACATAAACAGGCGAGCGCACATGTAGAGGAGAGAGAGATGCTGATGCAGGGAGACACATCGCGTGTAGTGAGCTTCCTCGTCACTGTGCTGAGTAATGTGACATTTAGCCCCCCTCACTCTCTACCACCCCCCCACCCCCCTTGCTCTCTCATGATCCCCTCCCTTCCCCCTAGACCGTGTCTCAACTCATCTGCGCAATATGCGGTGAATCTGGTTTGTCATGATATCATAAAAACATGCAGGCCACTAACATGGAGCACTATCACAGGGCCCTAAATCGGAGAATAAAACGAGTGTCGTTTCCATTGTAAAGCTTTCTGAACCTGCTAATGATTATGAAACCTTCCAAAGAAATGACACAGATCACTCCCAAAAACCATCTGGAATATGGGAGACAGCAGACTTGTCCAGAAGAGAACACTGTCTAAGGAACTATTTGTGGTAATCCACCAGCACAATAGTTTATGGGGCAGTACCAAACTGCTATGTGTAAGAGAGGGTCAGTGTCAGTGAGACTGAACTGTTCCTATATCAGTGCATCCCTACAAAAAGTCATTTGTCCAATAAAATGAAAAAAGGGAGTTATAGGAATAATTAGTCTAATACTGTTATTTAATTGCTAAAAATTAGAGCTTATATGAGTGTTTATTGTTGTATTATTTTAAACTCAACGCGTATCTCACAATAATGTTTATATGGAAGAAATACAGATGTAGTTTTGCTTATTATTATCACTAAGGTTAATAATAATAATAATAATTATTATTATTATTATTATTATTATTATTACAGTAGTAGTAGTAATATTAATAATAGTTACTATGGTACATGTAATTTATTGTTGTATATATTTTATGCATTTGTTTTGCTTGCATTTATTGTACTTTTTTAATGTAGTGTAATTGAAACACTAAAACATCAAGGACACTTATGCCTACACTAAGTTACATAAAATGGAGGATACTGCAACTGTGCACAGTGTATCTGCATTGGTTGAGAGAATCGGCCCACAAGTCGATAATTAGGATTGTACTTAAACTCCTTTTCTGACTGTCTTATTGGTTAACTGTAGAGTGCAGAGCTCCAGCTGCAAGCCGCTGTTGATGAAACAGCATTCGGACTGAAATATAAACTTTGTTTGCCCATGGATATGTGTGGGTTCATAACTTTCGAATTGGAATGACTTTTCTATTTTCTAATATTTTAATGATACATTTAGAGAACATTATCCAATGCTTGCTACAGTCTAGGACCAATATCCTAGACTATGTGTTTGTACATGATGGGATATGATGTGACACGTTCAGGATGCTGGAGGCACAGATCCAAGCCTGAGGCACAGAACTAGAGGTAGAAACGGAGGTCAAACCTCAAAATCTGATTATGATCTCTGACCACACACATATACACACACACACACACACACTGATCCACACTCTCATCCACACACACACACTCATCCACTCACACACACACACATACACACACACACACACACACACACATACACACACACACACCCGCACACACACACACACACATATACACACACACACACACACACACACACACACACACACACACACACACACAATTCATAATCTACACACACACACAAACTTGTCTCTCATTTATCATGGCTATGTTCCTTACAAATGGATATATACGGATTCTCCCTCTCCCTTGCTCTCTCTTTCTCACGCACGGACACACACACACATACACTGCACCTTGTACTCTGTGACCTTCTCCTGTACACGTGAGAATACACTCCTCAGGCCTGTGGGGATTTTTTTCCTCCCAAAACCATCGCAGCACGAGCACGCAATTCTAATTGTCCTCTCACTAACTGCAGGCCATTCTCTATTTAGAGTCACCTCAAAGCCTCACTGCCGTAACCAATCTGACACTAAATATACACTCTGGCCTATGCAGAAATATACAATTGGCCCATTAAGGGAAGAAATAACAGCGAGGGCAAGACAGACCTATTCTCAGATGCGGACGCAGTGTTTTAGGACATTAGCAGAGGTGTCCTTTGTGAAATGTCCACAAAAGTTAGTCTTATTTTACTCGCTCCTAAAAAGTAGATCCCACAGTAGATGATAAAGTGAAGTGCAGGGATTTACAGACTGTTCAATGTACACAATATATCAATAAGAAACCAGAGAGGGACATGAAGTCCCCCAGCACTGGGCTGTTGATTTCTCAAAAGTACCGGAGCTCCACCCAACACCTCTGGGATGATCGGGAGTCGCGTTTGTGATCCAGAACTACTCATTTAACATCAGTAGCTGACCTCGCCTAATGCTCTTGTGGCTGAATGTAATAAATTATTACAGCAATGTTCCAAAATCTAGTGTACAGCCTTCCCAGAAGAGTAGAGGCTGTTACTGCAGCAAAAGAGGGGCAAACTCCCCATTAATACCCTGGATTTCAAAAGAAACGTGAAATAATCAGCTGTCTGCCGAAAGTGCATGTTCTACACATTCAATCAACTCCAGATTTGTCTTCTTAATTGGAGAAGGAGGCATGCATTTGATGAAATATGATTAGTTTGGTCTTCTGCAGAAAGAAAAACATGGAATTGACATTTTTATGTTCTTGACATCAATGGGAAAAAGTCGGAGGTGCAGACCCGAACCTGTCGATACGCAATGCAATTCAAATGTAATTCATTATGTAATTAACTACTACATAATTCATAATGAAATTACACAATTACACAGGCTTAATAAAGTTATACCAAAGTTATAAACCAGCAAGCAAGAATGGTTAAATGAACTAACACCAAATTGCTGTGAGTAAATGGCTGGTCAGTGCTGAAATTTGAATAAGTTCCTGGACAAACAGTGCTGCTATCAGTATTTATGCGGCGTTAATGCATTCTAACACAGCTGACATTTTCATCTCGATGCTAGACGGGATCAGTGGGAGGGACGGGAGCGAATCTCGGCACATCACCACCACACATCTGCAGAAACACTTTTTATTGGGAAAAGTCCATATAAAATAACTGCTGATTCTTTTTCACTTCTTTTCATGTGATGCCTTTTTCTGCACCAAATTATGGAGAATAGTATCAATAAGGGTCTCCAGAAGTATCGGCACTGATAAGCAGCATCAGTATCAATGTTGGTATCCGTAAAATACTATCCATATCCATCCCCAACAGAAAGACAACAATAACTCTACAGTATTAAATATCTGGGTGACAAACACAGATACTTCAAAAGCCACAGACTGCAGTGCTGTCTGGGCCAGCGGTGATAACAGTAATGTGAAACTGATGTGGATATTCGACTCAGTTGTGCTCTTGTAAAGCCCCTACGATGAATAACAAAGCCTCGGGATGGAGGATGATACACACATAGCTCGAGCCTTCACTTTCAGTTACACACATAGACAAAGATAAATCAAATGTAGCTGAGACTGAAAGATGACAATAACAGAATCCACTGCCCCCAATCCCCCCCCGCCACTACCACCACTCTGCCCCTCGCGCTGATCCGGTCTGTCAGGAGCCGAATATCTTTCCAGAGAAGGCTGTTTGAGCGCCTCTCTCCCTCTCCAAGACCCAGATTTCTACCTCAGCTTTTTCAACAAATCTCTCCTCAAAAGGACTGAAGCCACTGGGAAAACCTGCTTAGTCATGGGGAAGAGGACAGCCAGCACCCACTGAGCGGGGCCCACAAGGAACCCACCTCTGTTTACTGTCTAAAGCTGCCTTTATGTCGCTTCTGCTTTATTTTTTTTTCTGGCGGTTGCCACAGAAGAGACAAAGGTCTGTGTACTCCTAAAGAACAAGACAAAGACGGAGGCAAGACGTTCCATTTTCTCGTCAGTCTTGCCAGACTGCAGAGCCTTACAGTTCCTTTATGCTGTATATCATCTCTGTCGTATGAAAACCTTCTGACTAGTGCTGGACAGTACAGACAAAATTCAACATTTTCAAACATGACACAGTGTCAAATGATATTTAATGATATTTAAGTAATAACATGAACAACTGTACTTTATCGTAAGAGACTATACATTTGTAGCTCAGTCCTCTAGGTCTGGAGCAAAGCAAAAAATCACCGATTTAAGAAATTTCCGACCGGATCAATCACGTTTTCTGATTCTGACTGTGAATAAACAAATGGCATACTGGTAAAAAACCGACTGGGCAGATTTTACGCTTTATTTGGTTCAAGATGAGCTCATGGGTTTTACATGTCTTAATGCTTGTCCTAATTATGCGTTCAGACTTTATAAACA
>JBBIGA010000146.1:18169398-18182146 GCA_037576975.1 Alestes dentex
GTATTAGAATATTATAAAGACTATTGAAATAGCCTGTATCTCTCCGTTGCCCAAAAGTCAGCACGGTGTTGAGAAGAGATAGCAAAACTTGTCTTTACCGATTCATGCACTTCTCAGTCAAATTCAGAAAACATCTTTGAACTTCTTTCGAACAAACCTATGTTATTTGTTCAGACGATCCATACAAAGAGAGTCTGAAAGGTTTACTTGTATATAAAACGCTGTTACTGGTATATATAAAAACGTACTTTTTCGACTCCATATGACAGTGCAAAATAGGTATAACAAAATGATGATGAAAGATAGTCTGGGAAAAGAACAGATGCAATGTGCAGTTTAGCTAAATGTAATTTAGCTCGTTTAGTCAGCATGTTTAAACGTTCCAGAATTAGCGAGGCTGTAGGAGTGACCGGATAGTGGCTCTCCCTCCCTAGAGGGTTAATAGTCAAATAAACTCATCAGTCTAGCCCCCCCAGCCTCAAACAGCATGGCAGACAATGTGACTTGATGGATGTAGAATTAATTTACAGCACATTAGCATTAGTAATCAAGCTAATCACTGCACTGCCTGGGTGTAATGATGAATGTCTGAATGCTTTGGGTAGGCTGAACTGCTGCAGTGTCAATTTGTGTCGGCGATAATACAGAGATCTGAGAGAGGGAGAGATTCTCTCTTAACAATTTCCCAAGAGAACTGTGGGGTATGTGTGTGTGTGTGTGTGTGTGTGTATGTGTGTGTGTGTGTGTGTGTGTGTGTGTGAATGTGTGTGTGTATGTGCCAGCATTCATGTTTTCGAGAGTTTGTGGGGACCACATGTACTCATTATCATAGGAAAATGTCAGAAGATCTGAAGAAGTGAGGACGTTTTGCTGGTCTTTCCAAGGAAATGTGCAATGTTCTCCCCCAAAAAACTAAAAGAACCATTCCGTTTTGGTTACTGAGGCTAAGGTTATGGCTAGGTTCAGGCGTAGGTGTAGTATTACTCAGCTACAGATTTACAGGAGCCAGTGAAGGTCTTCACAAGTATAGCAATGCTGAACGTTTGTCTCTGAGAGATACAGAGGGAAAAAAAAAGAGACAGAAAAAAAGCTGTTCAGAAAAGCAAGAATAATTGCAATTAAAATAATTACAGCATTCCCAGAGTCAAGACTAATCAAGGAAAAAACAAGCCATTAGGGTTCTTTATCTAAATATAGATTGGACAACAGAGTTGTAGAATAAAACATCATGAGCTGGAAAAAGACAAATCCTGTAGTACAGTCTGTTTAAAGCCAAAGCGATGGGGAACTCATGGTAGTAAGGAAACCCTCAACCTGTGCCAAGGCAGCAGGCTGTTGGGGTGAAAGGGAGGGGGGGTGTATCTGGATTCCCAGCACAGGCGAGAGCTTTAAAGAGCAACTTGGACTTTAATGGTGAGATCAAGGAGATGCTTGGCAAGGACTGAGGCCTCCTAAAACACAAGGACTCCACTTGGAAACACGGGCCGGACAGCAAGCTGCTTTTTCAACAACACAGCAATTAGCACAGAGTAGCTGCAACAGACAGGCTGAGTCTATGAGCTGTGGCTAATCCTTTATGAAAAACAACCTTTTACCTCCAGTCTTTTAGTCTTTGTGAGATAATGTTATCTGCCCTGGCTTGTTTATCAGTCTTGTTCTGCTGCAGACTATTCCCCAAGCGTTCCCCAAAAACTACAGAGGAAATATTAAAACACTGTCAGACGTTTGTACTTCCCATGAAATTCAATATTTGGTTTATCTCTTGGACATGAGAAGCCATTTTCTACAGATATATCAGTTCCGATAAGAATACAGTTAAACTGACACGTTGCTGTGCTAGAGCTGCTCTGTAGCAGAAGCACTGCAGTGGCTGAAGGGACAGCTTTGGGGCTGGAAGAGGAGTCGGCTAATCAATTGCCCTACAGCATCGATGACTCCTTTGTTCAGCCGCGACACCTTCTCCTCTCACAAAGACCTCCTCTAATTAGCCACTTTACACTGGCTAAGAGTATAAAGCTCTGGTGCAAGCAGAACCCTGCTCTATAAAGTAAAAGACACAGGAGGATTATCCAATTTAATGGGCAAAAAGAGAAGTGAAAGTTAGCAGTAACATTCCATGCATGGGTCAGAAACTTTATCTGGCATAACACTGGTCAAGTTTATGTAAAATAAGGGGAAAACTGCGCATTGAATTCTTCACTGAACGAGGCATTTCACCTACCATTTCATTGCTTACTCTTCAGAGAAAAGACCGCGTATCTGTACAAACAGGCTTTTCAGTTGTTTCAAAGTCAGCAAAAAAGTGATCGACAATGGCTGTTGGCAAAGCTGCGTTTTCTCTGACTTCAGATTTTGCCCTGCTAACCGTTGGCTTGGGATGAATTTTATCTTTGTTGATATTTATTCCCAGTGTCCTTCACGTGTGGGTGGTATGGCGCTCTTTTGTAACCTGTGACCCCTGCTCATAATTAGCCCTCTGTTCGTCAAGGCTCGTTCACCACAATATCAAATGGCCCCCAACCTCCCCCCCCGCCACCCTCAGCCCTCAGTGAGCCTCCGGAGCAACAATAGTGTCGTCTGTGTCAGCAGAATTACTCACTCAGAGAGCAACAAAGGAACCAGTGACCAACTCGACCAGTCAGTCAGGGATCACCCCTCTGTAGGCCAAACCTGGACCAAAGTGACAAACAGCGCCCCCAAAACGGCACAACACAGTGACCTTTACAAAGCAGAGCTGTAAACCTGAGTGTTTGTGTGCGTGACAGTAATACTGCATGTGTGGACTCATTTCACACAAAGGTCCCTTTTCATAGCACCATTCTCAATATGTGCACTTCCCTGTGGAAAACTAGCACTATAGCTGAGCTGTGCAAAACACAATTGCAGAAGTAAAACCCCATCTGATTTCTTACTTGTCCACTTTTACAGAGGTCATACTTCTGCTTTTGTGTGCAACATCAACATAAAGCTCCAGCCATATTTGCTATCTACAGAGGTGAGGTAACATATAAAATAACACCAGTGCGATCTCATTGTGTCTGGCGGATGCTGAGTGCAGCTTCTTACCTGGTGGAGTGCAGTTCCTGGGGTGCGGCCCTAGCTCCTCCGAGTCATTGGTTAGGTGCTGCAGCAGCCTGCGGCTCTCCCACTTGTCCGTGGCCTCGGAGAAGGTGTAGTCTGTGAAGAAGAAAGTACACTCATCAGGCCACAGCATAGTGACATACAGAGGGGTGGTCATGCTCAGAAACTGCTGGAAAATAAACTTGTGCAGAATTGTGCATTAGCGGACGATATACCCATCACCCATACATGGAAAAACTTTTACGAAAAACTTTATTATCTGTCTGATGCTATAATTACTTCTGTATAATGTGGTGCCTATTATTGCTCCACAAAGCACCAAAACACATACAGGAACACTCAGATGTTGCAAAGTGAAAATACCGAAGGTGTCTAATTAGTGTCTAATTTTAGTAATTATGACTGCAGTGATTTATATAGCTTAGGGAATATTATCGGGATAAAGAATATAAAGAATATTATGAATACAAAGAATATTTTAAACAGCACATTCATATACGAGCCTACGGACATTACCTGATGTTACTTATACTTTACTTCTGACCGCATGTACCATTTGCTTGTCAATGAGGCAGCTAGTATTAGCAGTTAGCCTTTTTAGAATTTTAACCATTCTAATGCTCATTGCACTTCATGAATGGGCTATGCTGTGGAGTAGAACCGCTTTTAAAAAGGTGTTATCAATCACTGACACTGGCCCAAAAATTCCATACAAGTGCATTTATGGTTGGAAGGTACCCCAACCAGCAGTTTGCCTGAAATTCAGAAATAGTCTGTTCAGAAAATATTCAGAAATGTATCACTATGTTTAGAAAAAAGTGTGAAATTAGTACAGATTGGTACATCACTTCCACAGATACTGATAATCCATCTGGCGTCCCTTGTGTCACCTAGAGAAGAAGAATGTGTAATGTCACAGCGCAGTATCTCAAAATGACCCACAGAGTAGCGACATCTCAAAGCGTGCCCAGGACAGGCCTTGACTGGACCAGACGGCCACTGCTACATGCTTGCTCTCATTTCTGCAGCCTTCACAGGGACACAGTGAGGCGCAAAGAGTTACGCAGTGTCACAACATCACAGGCTCAGGAGCGCGACGCATGCTGCATTATTTGGGAGGAGTGGAGCCTGGCGTCTTCACAGTCTGTGCAGCGCTGTGGAATATTCATGAGGCCTGTCTGTTTGTGGATAAGGTGTAATAAATGTGACATCACAGGGAGGCCTAGGGCCCCGCATGGCTGGGCTGGGGGGGGCGGGGGGGCTTTGTATTATTCTGGCAGCGCTGTCATCTGGGTTACAGCGTCCTCAAGAACCTCTGCTCATTTCCTCTTCACTCCCGAGCACAAGCAACTGCTCTGATATACCGCTCCTCCGGCTAAAAATAAAAGCTCTATAGAGCATAGCTGGAGATAAACAGTGCTCAGAGCAAGGAGCGCCGACACTAAATGGATCTTCACTGTGATGTGAGCAATGACGTCATACGCACTCTGAAAGCCCTGCTGTGATTGATATCAATATTATTTAGTTTTGTTTTGATAGTAAGGTAAGGTATTACACACACACACACACACACAAACATGTATTGACAGTGGACTTGAGTGGTGCTTTTACAAACAGCCTTTTGTTGCAATGCAGTCAGGCTCAGGCTATCCCAGGAGAAGTTGATCAATAATTCATGGCACCCTGAGGTACAGCGATGTCAAGAGGAAAGTAATCATGTAAAGTGCGGATAGTTGTGACATGGACTGTAAATATGATGTGTTTCTCTGGTTCAGTCTGCGAGAAGACAGCAGTGATCTCTCCAGAGGGAGAGGAGCAGAAAGGTGGAGCTGAGAGCAAAGGCGCCTCCAACAACCCTTTATTTTCCCTCCTTTCTCTCTCTATCATCTTTCTCCACTTTCTTTCCTCTCGCCAAGTCACACCGAAGAAGGGCCCAAACGATGCACTGATAATGTCTGGGAACAGAAAGGGTGTATACAGATGGCGTTACACTGTAGGTGTAGAATTGATTAAACTGGGCACTGTGTTTGTCCAGTCTCACAGTTCATCGGCAGATGCAGAGCTCAATCAAGAATTGACAGTCCATGGCAACTTACAAGCATATATTTCTGTGAAGCTGTTTTTTTAACCACTGCCACTTCCACCCACAGACCACTTATCCCCCATCACACAGCACTATTAACACTAGGGAGTTGGTCAGCATGTGCTTTCTTTCGAGGCATGAGAGACCATATCTTTGCAAACTGCCACTATAGCAACATTAGTGGACAACTAATAGACCCTCAGTGCACTGAGCAGTGCGGGAGAGGGAGGGCTACCCTGAAAGACCAAGGGCAACTATGCTCTCTTGGACTCCTGGCCTAGTTTATTGTCTCCTGGCTGTGGCATCATTGGGGATCGACCTCACAACCACCCAACAAAAGGCCCAATCTCTGCACCACTCGGGAACAGTAAAGCTCTGTTTAACTGAAATTACCGGAGTCTGTTTAATTTATCTGTAGTAGTGGAAAAGATTAAATACAGGTCGGCCCAAAACTAATGCCTCTGCCTGGTTAAAACACAAGCGCCTAATCAGCCATGCCGTGCGCCCGCCATGTGAAAAATCATGTTAGAGGGAGAGCAGGAGGCGATCCATTAAAGCGAAGCAGCTCAGCCTTCCCATGCCAGCCCCGCTTGAACACGAGCGTGGCCGAGCCATTGTGTTACTTTCTGACACATTGTGTAGAAATGCCATTACCTGTGCAATGAGCCAGAATGCACTCAGAACACACACATGCGAGGGGGAGGAAGGAAGTTACTATGGAGATGTGACGTAACCGAACAGACCAGAGGGAAGCAGTGATGACATAACACCAAGATGAACAAAGCACACACTCACAGGCACACTGCGCACACATCAGCTCACATGCAGTCACAAACACGCACACACACACACACACACACACACACACACACACACACAAATAAACCAAAAATAAGCGATGCAAAATAGAAGGCAAATGAACAAAAATACACTTCTCCTTAAAAATCTTGTAAAAACGGACTTAACAGAACCTAAACAGAACCCAAAATATATGTGTATAAATTAAATGACAAGACTCACTCCACTGTAATTGTAGCATCTTTTTTTAAGGTGGCATGTCGGGCAGGTCTTGCATGATTGTCTCTTTCCTAACCATTTCTACAAATATTTTATATACTTCTCCCTCCCTGCAAAAATAAAAAGAAAGATGAAGGAGTGGAAATACCCCCCTCACCCCACAACCCAACGTGCAAGTTATGTAAAATATGATATAATTACATAACAAGGTTTACATTCCCGTCCTCTGAAATGTTTACGAAGTCAGCACATGGTGTGCATCATAAAACAAAGAGGCACACACTAACCCTTTCTGAGTGGTATGACCCTTGGCCTAACCACGGCACAAATACTCGGAGGGAAACTATCAAACGGCATAAAAGATCATACAGAGAGACCGGAGACATGTAGGAGAGTAAAAGCCAGCTCCAGAGAAAAGCCTTAGGTGTTCATCCCCATGTTCAAATAATTTTGCAAAGGACAGACATGACTAAGACAGGTTATGTAACTTTGCACCACTCACACAACAGCAGGTCTATTTGTGGGGAGGCAGATCACAGATGCTTTGGTGCCCTCATTCAACAAAATAATGTTCCAAGAAAGCATACTAGAGTGTTTATGCGGAAACTATTTTGAGCTTTCTTTATTTTAGAACATCTGATCATGCCTTTTGCAGTGTTATGGAGCTTTGGATTTTTTGAAGATCAATTGTTTCAAGTCAAGTCATGAAAGTTTATTGTCATTTTAACCATACAGACAGAAGTCTGGTGCACAAAAATAAATAACACCAGACCACACATGTATAGGCAGGACAGGACTACACAGAGTGCAAAAATAAAGAAAGTGCAAGACTTTATAACCCAATAGGAAGCAATAGAATCGATGGACAAAACAATGTAACCGACAAGAAGCAGAAACAATACTGAGAATGAATACAGTATTGTGATGGATACTACAGTCTAGCAGCAGAGTAATTAAATATGCAAAAATGCAAGGAATATGAACTTCAAGCAGACCACACTACCATGTTGGTGTGTGTGTGTGTGTGTGTGTGTGTGTGTGGCAGTGAAGAAGATACTATTCTGTTATCTTGAAGATAACATGACCAACTGGGTCCTCAGGAACCAACAGTCTCAGCTTCATGAAGTATGTATAGTGTTCGACTCTGAATCCTACTATAGACATTCTGCATCAACAGTGATGTCAGTTTTTGTTTCATATTATTTATATTATGTTTATGTCACATGTTTGTACACTCATAGCTCATGGAAACATACAGAGAAAAATCACAGATGAATCCTCCAAAAGTGCAGATCAAAGCAATATCATCTTCTATAGTGGAAAAAGGGGGTGTGGTGGTGGCCTAGTGTAGGATACGTGCCTCTGAACCAAGAGGTCATGGGTTCAAATCCTACCTTCAGTAAACCACCACTGGGTTCCTGAGCAAGACTCTAAACCCCAAGTTGCTCCAGGAAGACTGTCCCCTGTAGTTAGGGAATGGAAGTCGCTTTGGATAAAAGCATCTGCTAAATGAAATGAAAAGAAGGACTTGATTTTTGTTTTTAAAAATCATCAATAAAATCTTCCTTTACATTTCGCCCATTACATTTGTTAATAAGGGTGCATCAAAATTTCGGCCAGCAAAACTTATGTCAAAACGAATGGGAATTTTTTTTTTTTGACGAAAAGAAGATTTATTAGGTTTACAATGATGTACCAAATCTATGACTTCAAAAATAATTGGAATGATAATAAAAATTTTAAAATCCACCAAGTTTATTTTTTACACTTTACCATGCTGGGCCATGCATGCGTTTTTAAACAACGTGGTATCGGACGCCAGTGACTTTTCCACTACAGGTTTGACATCACTGAAAACCATTTGATAAGCAGAATACAGCAAAGCATCAGAAGCTAAAATGAAAGTCCTTGGTAGTGTTACAGCGGTCAGCGGCCGCTAGAGGCCGGCGTTGTCTGTTATATGTTGGACTTCTATTTTGAAAGTGTCTGTTCACAGTGTACAACTTCATGTATTTAGTTACAGCTGTCTTGTGTTTAAGTCTGAGTGATTGTCTGTGCTGATTGGTTCTTGTCTTGGTCCTGTTTGTATTTAGTCTGCCTTGTTTCAGACCCTGGTGTTGGTCTGCCGTCCTTTGCACCCGTCCTTTGTCCGTTACTCATGTGAAGAGTTAAGGTCAGTCTTGTGTGTGGTATTACTCAGTCTTTAAGTTCTAGGTTTTGTTTGGCCCTCATGCCTTTTTTTTCTGTTTGTAAATAAAAGTCTTCGGAAATGGAAATCCGCGTCTGCCCCTCAATGCCTTGGGCATTCGTGACAGCTAGCATGGCAACATCATATGCAGCCACATACCAAAAACTATACAAACACCAAACCCAAGTTCCCAAGAATAACAAAAACTATTCTTTAATTAACAGCAATTTTCTGACAGTGCTACATACTGTAATAGTAAGTTATTTTATGTTGTATACACTGTTTATATTTGTCATTTCTCTCCATTTTTGTGCATTCCAAGAGAAAGTCTGAATTAAATGAAAAAGACTTTAAATTAAATGTAAATGCTATTGAGTAACTTACTGTGTCATTATGAAATAGTTCAATCATTAAGATGTGTAAATCAAATGTATCGCAAACTGACCGTAAACTCTGGATGTCTAAGAGTTAAAATCAATTGTTTGGAAGGGATGATCTGGTCATGTGCTATATTAAAGTAACATGTTGAGTACATGACCAGAACAAAAAGGCTGCCCCAAAAAGCAGGTGCTGGGAGGATCTCTGCGCTATACATTCAGCAGGGCCTGCACATCCGACCCCATACTGTCAGCACAGAGATAAATTTAGCCCCACATCCGTCCACCCTGCCAAACTTTAATTACCTAGTTTATCTTCATTATCTATGCAGGTGAGGCCCAGGATATGGGACAGAACTAGGTGGAGCTAGGAAAGTTGTTGGGCAGACCTGTAGAGAAGCTCTGTGTAATGGCGTTCTCTGCAGGATCCACTTGGCAATGCCTGCGGTTCTGCAGGGAAAGACAATCAGCTCCTGTCCATCAATAATAACATTCACTGATGAACCACAGAAAATGACTATACAATGAACGGACCTCTAAAAATACTCTGGCTCAGCCGTCAGGGATGTTGGTTCAAAATTACAGAAGTTAACCTAAGAAGTCTAAATTTATTCAAACTTTTACTATATCACTTAAGCTTTATGTCACTTATAGAGTCATGTAATTACATTTACATTTGATTGACTGGACTGTTCTGTTTTCAAATGACAAGAAACATGGCAAAACACCCAGGATTGTTTTGTTTCACAAAACAGACAAACACATTTTCCATCAAAGTCAGACGATAATTATATTATACTTCTATTCTAGGGAAGTTCTGGAATTACAGTAAGTTATCAGTGAGGAATAATTAACATGAAAGCGCATTATATGTTTGTTACCAGTAGTGATAACTCTGACTTCTACCGGTTAGTAACCTAAACAAGCTGTCAGAAAGAGACACTCTCAGAGGTTATATTTATCGTCAGTGATTGAGTATCAGTGATGGGTCGTTTAAGGATGTGACAGGCTATTAAGAGGCTCATTAGAGGCTGGTGGCGGTGAGGCTCCTGCTGCGCGTGTCTGCTGTCAGGCAGCCGAGCCGGAGGACAGTTTCATCTCTGCCACTCCTTCAAAAGGCTGGAGGGCCAGGCAGGGGGCTTTGAGGCTGGGGGTTACCCAGCAAGAGTGGCTCTTTCTGGGACGTCACTCTGCAGAGGGCTCCCCCTCCCTCCAGCTGGAGATTCGAGTGCACGTGAAGAACTGCACAACATACGAGGGGCTTGGAGAGGGGATTGGTCAGACAGCTCAGTGAGAAGAATCATCCTGGTTTCTCCACAACTGTAAACACTCAGACACACATCGATCTCCTGAATTATAGATTGCTCTGCCTGCATGGTCGGAGGCTTCAGAGACCAACTGAAACCTTCCCCAGTAAATGACAGAACTGAGTCGGAGACATCGATTGATACATTAAAGGAACAGAAAGGTTCTTGAAATCCTGAAGGAAACATACTTCACTTTTCAAGCAAGTTCTCTTTCCAGCTGGAGCAATTGACCTCCAGTGTATCATAGTGCAGCTCCATTTTAACTCTTTCCCCACCAATCACGATGTATTCTGTCAAGTACAGTCAATTACAAGATACATAATAAAAAATAGCAGATAAATGAATCTAAATTAAATAGATTGTTAGATGTGAATAATGATAAATATTTAATCATGAATACTTCATGGTACTGTCAAACTTTATTACAAAATTGAAAATTACATATTTTTCTTGACCCCTTGCAGAGCACCTGCAGTACCTTCAGGGTCCACATGGGGCCATGACCCACCCTTTGGGAAACACTGCCCTGGACATTTTCATCAAATATCAAATACAAGTTAAATCTAAAAATCTGTCCAATGCCAATACCAGTATGATCCCAATAACATCATGCATGTCTATTATCCTTACTGTTCTTGGTTTGCTCTTTGGCTTTTACTTTTTGGGTTCCCTGTCAGTTCTTGTATTCTGAACATGTTTTGCTGTATTTGCAGCATGTACCTTATCTCCTGTTTGTGTAGGTATGAGTCCTGGATTTTGTTGGATTCTGACCTACTGACCATACAAATCCAAAAAAAAAGGGGTATTCTTATTGTTCTAGTTTTTAGTCAACACTTCAGTTAACCATTTCAATGTACAACATGCATGCTGAGCCTTCCCAACCCTTCAGCTCCTTCCGTTTCTCTGCATGGTGGGACCAACACAGCTGGATGTTTAAGCCTCGGCCGCATTTCCTCTTAGTGTCACTATTTGCTGCTGTGTGATGTTTAACCACAACTTTATGTGAGACAGACTGTCTGGAAAGTATGACTGGTCAAGTGACTATGCAATGCACTTCTTCCCTTTACTGTCTTCACCACAATCCAAACTACCAGTGAAGGAATGAACTGGCTGAAAATCCATGTGATAAAGCAGAAATCTGCCATTCTGCATTGTTTCCATTGTGTTTTAGCTACATTTGTCTCACAGCGCCAGCGCAAACTAGCAAACGCTGGACCCTAAACATACCTCAGATAATCAACTACACTTGTGAGTGGAAAATTGTGTAAATACTTTAACAGAAAGATGTCAAACATAAATAGTGAGATTTCAGTCTGGACTGGAAAAGGGGTCTATCAGTTTACTGTTGTGCAATTTTGTCGAGATAGCACAAAAATTGCTAAATATAAATGTCCACATGGCTTAAAAAGGAGGAACCATAGTCAGAGATCTATAAGATTGCTATAAAATGCTTCATTCTGCATTTGCAATGGATTTGTAACTTTAAATCCCGAGAACATGATTCAAACTCTCCTGGTAAGGACTTTTGGTAGCAATGAAGAAAAAACATGAACTATACTCCTGAACCAGTAGCATCAAGTGTAGAGCAGCCCTACACCTTGGGCAAGTTAAGTTCTAAAACATTATTTCACCATCAAATTCGTTTCTGACGACAGTTTTATGTAGTCAGATGAAAAATCAAACAATGGCTTATGTAAATTCAAAGCGGTCTATGGAGAAAAAAGCTTCAAAACTCATTATCCTTTGTTTGTGGATGATATTATTCTAAGCATATTTGTCCTTTTACAGTGGAGAAATACCAACACATTTGAATAAATGATATTTGAACACGGCATTTCTTCCCCATGCTTCTTCTCTGAAAAGTAATGAGCTATACTCTCCCACACTAGCTGGCAATTTCCATTCCGCCCCACAGCCAACTCACAATTAATCTCAACTAAGCAATTAAAAGGCTAATCAGTTCCTGTGCCTCACTTGTTGTAGGTGAAATGCTTTTCGATTGTGTTAGCTTTGTTAATGAGAGTAAAGGTGCCAAGCTAATTACTCAGTGGAGTGCTATGAATGAAGTGCTGTATTATGACTCATATGCCTGATAACAAGATGCCTTTTCTTCTAAGCACACTGAGTTTACATTTTCTTCTCTCTCTCTGTCAGTCAGTCACACCTCATGGTCAGTATTTACAGTCAGTATTTTCAGAGTTCACGAGGACATCCTTACATTGGCATTTACGTTATTGACACTAATAGAGCAAAGATACCTTAAGATACACTTTCAAATATTAAATTGTCAGATGGTGAGAAAGATGCCAACTGCAGAATATCCTACTAGAGGTTAATGAATCCTCTCAAACATGGAAGTAGAAGGATACATATCTCACTCCCTGGTGAGGATGAAGTAAAAACCAGGATCTCAGAGCCTCTCTGAACCTCTAAACTGTTTGTTGGGTGACTTCTGATGGTAGATGGAGGAGAACGCAACCGCTGCTGTGAGGTCTGCCCCTGCTAACGAGAATTCTATGGTGACTTGACATCTATTGCATTGATTTTGAATAATGTGTCTATTAGCTATGTTATATTATTTAAACATATTATTTTAGTTTTAAAAAACAGACTATGTAATTATGGTCTAAATTCACATTCATTTTTCATTATATATCAGCAGGACTGTTTCAGAGTAAAAATGGGGCAGCTGGTG
>JBBIGA010000146.1:18193876-18209694 GCA_037576975.1 Alestes dentex
GAGAGAGTGGAAAAAGCGCAGCTGGTGAAATATCCAGCCCCCGAAGTTGGCTCGGAGAGGCGGGGGCAGTGAAGACGGCCCTGCTCGGAGCTCACAGAAGCCCCCTGTCGGTGGGTCTCACTGAGCTGAAAAGATTTTTCGGGCCTATAATTACAGATTACACGCACATTGAGCAATTATATTTTGGGGTTTTTTTGTTTAGAACGTCCACCTTGGTATGGAGAGATTATCTAAGTAGATTATACTGTGGGTGTGTAGAGTGAATGCAAATAAAAATAAGTATATTTGGTAGAACATTGCTATGGTGATTGGGTAGCTGGTGGTCTGGTGGTTAGGAAGTTAGCCCTGTGATCAGAAGGTCATAGGTTTGAATCCCAGGACTGCTAGTGGCACCACTGAGGTACCTTTGAGCAAGGTACTGTCCCCACACACTGCTCTCCAGGTGCCCCATTGCTGGCTACCCACTGCTTGGTGCCTTGTTTGTAACGCATTATTATAAGGGGCCACTTTACTGTATAAAAGATTAACAGTAATACTTTCCTCTGCTATCATTCTGCTATAATACTGGTCTTTTCATCCTTCTGTGATTTTAGCGCAATCACTAGGAAACTAGCAATCTGATAATATGAAATATCTAAATATTCCTCACCAGCTACATAGACAGGCTTTACTGGAATCTATTGATGAAGGCCTCATCAGCTTGACCTCCACAATTTACTCTTGGGGAATCCCTGATGCAACTGTAAGTGCGATTCCATCTCTACATTAGGCCCAATCACAGGTATTATTAGCATTTGAAACATTGAGCGCTACAGTTTTGATTTGTCATGGTTTTTTTTAGAGTTTCAGTTTGGAGGCAGACTGGAGGGGGACCATAGAGATCTGACGTCATTCATAAAACATTTGGTAGTTCAGATGCCTGTGCCCCTTGGGTAAGGTGCAAGGGGCCGAGCCAACTTCAGCAGCATTAGCTCAATGAGGGTAACCTAGCTGAAGGTTTTCGCTCCTCACGGTTCCTTCTTATTGTGCTGCGAGTAGTGCAAAAAGTGTTACCTCGGTGTGATGCACGTCTGAGTGGTGAGAGGATGTTAAAAAGTATTGAAATAGGGCCTTGTCTGTGCACAAAGAATTTGTCTTGTTTTGCAGTACCTCACACTAGACAGTAGTAAACAGGAGAAAATTCTCACTTTCGCAGTTGACATCCATTTCCCTTTACTGGGTCAGCAGGGTCAGAACTGATAAAACCCACACAGCTGGTTGAGGTTTGTAGCTACAGTGCTGCAAATGGCAGGGCACAGTGTCCCTTAATTGCAAAGATTTATGAGCACGAGCATTATGCGATAAGAAGAGGCATGCTTTTATATCCTTCATATGGTAACAGCTCAGGTCAGGGAACAGTTAGGTCAGTTATGTTCTTTTCTTTCCTGACCCCACTCAGCGAAAGCTACGTCAGCCCTATGCTCTGCTCACATTGTTCCAGTGGTTAAGGTGCTTAATGCCTCTCCAGGAGCACGGGCCGCGCGGGGACAATAATGCACTTTTGCTGGAGGGAGCGAGTGGAGTGAGTGAATGAGCTCATCAGATTAAAGCCGGCTACAGTGCTACAGACCCGCACTGACAGATTGAGCTTAATCTCAGTCTAGAGCGTCGGCCTTCGGAGGATTCTAGATTCACAATGAAAAATGGAATCATTCGGATTATCAGACCGTACTTCAGGGGCTTTTGCAGTACTTTTGTGGAATATTCTTCATACAGCGCATCATCATGGTAGAAGAGGGCAGGGTGTAAACAGCGGTGTTTCTGTTTGTGTTTTGATATGATAGGGGAAGTCTTCTGAGGACACATCAGGAGCTGGTGCATAGCCAGCGCCCAGTTCATGTTCTATGCCTCATCTCTGTCTCTCTTTTCTTCACCTCCATACCTTTCATCTGAAGCTTCTGATATCTCTCTCTCTCTCTCTCCCCCTCTCTGTAATTCAGGCTGCCTTTTGATGTGCTATTAGAGCTGCATTGTCCAGATCTTACAAGTCCATCTGTGTTACAATTGTGACAGCGAGCCAATAAAATTCATTTTTTTTCTGCCGTCCTTTGATCAAGCCGAAAGCTCTATTGAACACTGGATTTTGAAGGGTTTTGATTCTGGCTGGCTTTGTAAATATTATGTGAGGATAATGAATTGTGTTATTGGAAAGGACGCTTAAGGTGTATTTCCAAAAGAGATGAATGTCATTAGAAGTGTCATTGCTCACCGCGGACGTCGGTTGCTTTACTGCGTCTGTAATACACACTGCCTATTTGCTCATTTTCAGAAGTGGAAATGATATGGACTTAGCCAGCCAATCCTCGCATTCATGGATGTAATTGAGTTTCGAGTTGCTGAAATAAAGCAGGTGTTTCAGAGGTTCGATTCTATTGGTTGTTTTCTGGCAGAGCCTAGCTCACTCCACAAAACTCGCAGAACGTCAATTACTAGCCTTGTAAGTCTTCATATAAATAGCTCTGGAAATTTTCCAGCGCGAATGGAAAAAGTGTTCGGGCTCTAGGCAGCTGAGTTTCCCCTTTAACCCTCATTAGGCTCAGTCCTTTGGGAGAAAGGGGAGAGAAAGTGTGTGAGAGAAAGACAGTTTAATGTTAATATGAATATAAAGCTGCTCCACATATGTGCTTTATAGATGATACTCTGTAGACCCTATAGACCCCATAGAATTCTTTGAATTTCTACTAATCTAAAATGTAATTAGTTAGTGGTTCCCAATGTGGGGGCCACAGAACCCTGGGGGCTGCAGGGAGGGCACTAAGGAGGCCATGGAAAATGTATCTCTGCTCTGTTAATTCATTTGGTCTGCCACTTCTAAAAAATGCTGAATTTGGTAGACAAACATGACTAAAACAAATCAGGCCTATCAAGTGTGCACTTAACAAGTTATCTGTAATGCCTGCTGAACTGTGTTATGTCCCTATTAGGGCAATAGCTGCACAGAAAGCTAGCAAATACAGCAAGGTTCTGATGGGTTAGAGGGGCACGACTGAGGAGTGGGTGGGGGGTGAGTGTTTGCGCAGTGACACTCACTATCCACAAAGGGAGGCCTGAGACTAAAAAAAAGTTTAAGAACTGCTGATCTAAGTCATAACAAAAGATAAAGTAAAGCCAGTAAAATGCTGGTGTGGCCCCCCTGAACAGCAATGACTTCAACCAAGCATTTCCTGTAACTGATGGTCAGTCCCGCAAATTGACTGAGAAGAAGTTTGGTTCATTCCTCTTTACAGAAACACTGAAACTCAGTTATGGTTGAGGATTTTCAGGTCCTGGCATGAAATTGTATTGGATTAAGGTCTGAACTTAATTCAAAACATTTCCTGTTCTGACAATCTGCTTTGGTAAAGTGACTGGTGCATTTAGCGTTGTTGTCTTGCTGCAAGTCTCACCTTCTGTAGAGCTTCAGTTCATGGGTGGATACACTGACATTCTCCTGTGAAATTTGCTGATACAATCCAGAGTTTACAGTAATGTCAAATGATGGCAAACTAGTCCAATGGCAGCAAAACAGCCCAAAACTGAGTTTTCCTGGTAGAATGAGGTTCTTACAATGGAAAGCAATGTTTATGTTTTCATGAAACATAACTGTACTCACTCATAACAGGCCATAAGGTTAGAGTTTCTGGATTCTTTCTGTAGTCTTCAGGTAGTCGTTAGTAAACTTTAGACAGGCACTAATATTATGATGTCCTCAATGTCGCATAATGAAAACGAACAAAAAACGATAAAAGTTATTCTTAATGACAAACATATAATTGAGTAAAAAAATCTGAAAATACCCAGTAAAGTACAAACATCACGTTTTTTTGTTTTTTTTTTAATCTAAGTACATGTGACGGCACAACTGTAACCAGTTATTTCTGAGTGCAGACAGCAAAGAAAAAGTATCTCGTGTGTATAAAGTGAAACACAATGTCCTTCTTCTTGCATTGAGCCTGTGTGGCTGTGCATCCTCTTTACAGGCCTGTACAGTATGGATGTGGTGGTGAAGGCTGTATTTGGGTCATGTTTCCCCTGGGTTCAGTCCATATCACTGGCTTTTAGCTGAACTGCAGAGCAGGTCAAAGTCGTCATGTAGCCTTCATTATGCTAGCTGTGCCTAGCAGGCCCCTTGCTGATACTTAATACGCAGCAGAAGCTCAAGGGGATAGGTTAGAGGCAAAGAGCACTCGTGTGTACTTTACCCACACAAACACACACACACACACATGCACACACTCCCATGTGTGCACATGTGTTGTGCATGGCAGACGTGTGGCCACTTAACTTAAAGCGCATGTGGGTAGACGTGCTCCTGAGTGGGGAATAGGTGTGTTAACATCATAAATATTGATGGCTGTTTAACATAGACAGAAATAAAAGCGCAGGCCTGTAGTCTGCCCACAGTGCAGCAGCGTTTACAGGAATCTCACAAAGGACTGCAATGACAAGGCCGAGAGGATTAAGGAGAGAGTTTTCTCGTTCTCTCTCTCTCTCTCTCTCTCTCTGTCTCTCTCTCTCTGTCTCTCTGACTCTCTCTTTCTCTCACGCATACCAACACACACACATACCATTTTCCTCTATAATCGCTCACTCGCTGTGCTATATATAGCTCAGTGCATGAAACATGAAACAGTACTGATGTGTGTTCTGTGTGACTGGGTGACTTTGGTCCTCTCCGCACATCCCTGTGACTTACCGTGAGGTCAATTTACCATAAACTTGACAATGCCGTGCATATTTACGCCACTGTCCGTTTCAGATAAAAATGTCACCTTACCATTCAGCTGTGCAGAAGGTAATTAGCATGCATTCTCTGCAACGCAGTAGAATGGCACACGGGCTGTAGTCAACCTGACAAAGCAAGTGAGAAAAAGAGTATGAGGGCGAAAAGGAGGACAGCGGCTGAAAAAGTCCACCGCTGCCTCTCTCGCTTGATATGTCAGAGGGCTGCCATGGTCCTTTGAAGGCCTTTTCAACAGTAACATATTGTTGCTTGAGTAACGGATCCTTTTATACTCAAAGTGGTCATTTTATAGGAGAACCCCACAAACAACAGGCAGTTCCACATTTTCATTTTTCATTTTCAGATATCTATCAACTAGTTTCATGGTAGTTATTGAGCAGCTACTGGACATTAAGCCTTAGGATTAATAACGGAATGATAAGCTCTAGACCTTAGATGAAGGGGCAGTTCAGATAAATTTGATTTTTTGATTTTTTGGGACTACATACAATTGTGTAATTGATACGAAGTAATGTTACTCTATTTGTAACCGAGCGATTGGAGTGCTTGTGCAGAGACATGTTCAGAAAGTTACCGTGCATTAAAGCATCCATCCTCAAAATGGCAGGTCTAAAGCTGGCTATTATTGCATATTCAATAATTGACTGTTTGAGCAGAACATTGGCTTTTGTGCTTTTGTGTGTTGCCTATTGGTTGTGACTGGGACAGCATGAGCAGCAATGAATTTTGTCTGGTTGTGTAATGACTCCTGAAGTACACCATCTTAAAAATTCTTTAATCCTAACGTTAAAGCTGAATACATCTTAATGTGTTGGGAAAAGGTGCTAGTTAGTGATAGTCCGACCCCTGAGCTCCCAACCTCGAATGTTCTTGGACTGGAGCTCCCTTGGCTGCGTGCTGGGGCGAGAGGAGATGGCTGAAGGGCAGAGCAGACCAGGGTAATCTAGGACACACAGTGAAGGCTGGACCTGAACGGCCTACTTTCACACACCTGCACTCCTGTTGTCTTCTAGATATCTCTCTTTTTCACCCTCACCACTCGCAGCACACTACACTTATCAGACACCTCTGTGGTTTGCAAGATGCCGCACTTTGCCTCATATTATTGCTGTGCAGTTCAGTTAAACCAGCACAACCAGACAAAATGAACAGTACAAATGTTGGAACAAACGTTTTTGATACCCTCACACCTTCACGTGTTAGAAATGTGTTTAATTTTATGTAATACACTAGTGAAGGGAAGAAAGTGGGAAAGAACATATTTTGTTGGTGTACATTTTGCTTAAAAGCTCTTTTACACATAATGCATGCTTTCGTTGACTTAAATGTAGCCGTATCAGTGTTTAGGTGTATTAGCACCCTTGCTATAGATGGTAGAAAAGGCCTATAAATTTCCCTTAAATTATGATGAAAATAGAAAACAAGTACCTTTATTTAAGGTAAGTTTAGTCTGAGAATAAAGCAACAATTCGCGATTTTTTAAATCAAAATCACACGCCACAATTATTGGCACCCCAATTAATTCAAATTAAGGGACATGTAGATGAAGCACAATCCCATGCATATTTAACAAATTCTTAATCGATGAGATTCAAGTGCATTCCCTTACAACAAAGCAAACATGTGATGACATCCGCTAACCAGGCCATGAATAAGAAAATAACTGATCAACTTAAAACAGGACAATCATTGAGCCGTTTAAGAATCATACACCAGCCTGGACAATGGTGCAAAGCTATTTTGTCTTCACAGCAGCCACAATGAGGTGGATGGTCGGACAAAACCACAAAGACCAAAGATCTTCAAAGACCACAGTTTCAGAATGGCAAGGTTTGGTAGCATCCTGGGGACATCAGTTCTCCAAAAAACAGAAGCATTTCTTATCTTTTCACGACAAGTAAAACGCTTGTTTTCCAGATGCTACTGGACCTTGAACCAGGTCAGGAAGCTGTGGCCAGACTAAACAAAACCTGTGATTTTTGACCCCAAATTGCTCAAGGTGGGTTATAAAGATGGTTACAGCGTAAATCATCAAACAAATCAAATGTTTCACATGTAATGTTTCATTATCATATTTAATGATTCATTTTGAGGTTCAGGTAGGTTCAGTTCAGTTCAGTTCAGTTCAGTTCAGTTCATTCCAGAGCAGGTGCTTGAAATCTGACTGGATCAAAGAATATCGCTTTAGGCATTTGTTAAGGCTATGTAAGGGGTTAGTGGCTGTAAAAGCATCTATTCCAGTGGGAAGTGAACTAGAACTGGGGTATTATATAATATCACATGCTCAGACTATGTACTCTGGTTGCTCTCCATCTTTCTGAGCCGTGCACTCTGCCTCCCTAGTGTGCAAGCCGCATTCTCTATTCCCTGTCCCAGCTTGATAGGATTCAGCATCCATATGCATAACACAACAGCAGAAACAATTTGGCAATTTTGTCACTTATACCCTGTCAGTGAAAGAGCAGAGTTAAAGCAGCTCATGGGTAAAATATCTGCGATATGGAGTGATGCTCTCTGGGCGCTTAATCCTCCTCTGCTTTGAGGGATTATTCTCTTTTTTTCTCCATTTTGCTTCACTGTATAACAGTACTCTTTGTTTCTTCCTCTTCTAGCCTCTTGAGAGTCAGGCTGTGTAGAGAAGAACCCCTACTCTCCTGTTACTCATTACCCACATTCCCTTAGACACCTCCATCTGGACAAATAAGTGTGAAAAGATAGACAAACAGAGAGACAAAAAAAAAATCAGTTGTACTCAGTTTTGCTCTTACTCCAAATATCAATCAGCCAAGACATGCTTCTTTAGTTTTGTAGCAGAGCTGGACTGCACAACATATTGTCTGTTAATCGTTATCGCAGTGTCTGTCTGCAAAATACAAATGAGCCTCTGACCCATCACAGTGTTTCTGACAGGGTGACCAACCACAGCTCCTGGTGACTTACCAGCTAGTTGGATGAAATCCATTAAAATTGTTTTGGTCAATCTTTAACCTTCTATTTTATTTTTTTCCATGATGCTTGAGTGGAGTTTCTTTAAACTCACAAGTAATCAGTTAGAAGTCATCAGTCTTACTACATTAAAGTATATGAAACACCCTCTACTCAGTCAGTTAGAAACACGACAGCCGTTTACACTTAAATGTGTTTTCCACCATTTTTTCTGTATTAATTGAACTTAACTCAAATAACCCTAGGTCCCACTTAACATGCCCCCGTATGACACTGAATCAGACTTCTCTTCGAAACCTTGCACATCCAGTCACCCTTATCTAAGCTCTCTTGCCACCTACTAAAATCCTATTAACCCTGAGCAATAGGGTCAAAGCTGAGTTCAGAGTTCTTCAGCAAAGTTCTAAAAAAGAGTTTAAAACTGTTCTGGGTTCATAAAAGAATTCCTCCACTTTTTTGGAACAACTCCCCCATCTCCTGAGTAAAGCTTTCATATTCCTCATCATTTTAAAAGAGCTGTGGTTATTAACTCTGCCTGTCTCCCTCATGGGGGCGAGAAACACCCACACCTCTATCTCCTGGTTCTGAACACACACTCTCCTACTGTCAATATTGATGCCAGGCTCTGCCAGAGAGAGCCCTATTATTACTGAGCCTCTAAGGAGAGGAGAACGAGAGAGATCGAAAGAGATAGAGGGAGAGAGCGAATGACAGAAAGAAAGTGGGCAGTAGGGGTTCCCCTCAGTATGTCTGCCAGACAAGCTCATCCGGAGGAGTGAATTGAGAAGAGACAAACCAGAGCATTACAAGATTCCAATACAACACATGAAGGCAATATCACTGGTGGCAAGAGCAAGAAGCAACATGAACACTGTTCCTTCTTCTCCCCTTGTTTTTTCTTGTTACTGTCCCACTTTTTGAGAGCATTTTCTGCACTCATCTAGAGGAAAAGAGGCCTTGTGTACCTTCTGTACTCTTCAAAACTATCACCTGTAGAGCAAATTTGGACTTAATCTCTCATGATAGGTGTCTTATTCAGGATCTAGCCAACATGTTTTATTCTGGATTGTTTAAACAATATCTAATTGTTTTTGAAGGGGTTGAATTCAGCTGTCTTAAGGTTGTGACTTCTGAATAAGTTTTAATGAGAAACAAATCCAGAATTATCTTGTCACTTTACTGTTATTTTATTCCAAAACTAACAATGCAGAGTCTGACCAGTACTGGTTGATTTGGGGAAAAAAAAAATATCTCAGTTTATATTTATATTATGTTTTAACAATAATAATTAAAGAAGTATTTCTGAAAGAACCTTTAAACTGATAAAGAAATTTTACATTATGCAAAGGTCTTTTAAAAGATTCACACATCAAACTAACAAAAAAGGTTTCTTTAGGAAATAAAAATAATTCTTTCAGGAAATATCTTAAATGACTCTTTGCGGCACCATTGTGTCCGTGTTGACCTGCTCTTGCTCATTCCTGGTCTCAGTCTTTACTTGATTAGTGCAAAGTCTTGGTCTTGACTATGTGTCCAAGTCTCAATTTGTTCAGGGCTCAGTTGTAACTTAGCCTGTGATATTCTCAGCTATAACACTACACGGTGCGGCATGTTTCAGTTCTAGTGAAGCAGGCAGAAATAGAGTCAGATAGTATTGATTTAGTGGAAGGTAATACTGCCACTGCCACTGAAGCATCTTGCCTTTTTTTTTTTTTCACCACACCACCAGTGCCTGGTCTTTTCCATGGAGACTCCAGAATGGCAGAACTATTCTAAGAGTCCCTTATTGTCTTTGGTTTCTCTATATTAGGCAAGGATACATTAGCCCGTGACCAAAGTCAGGCCAAGGGCAGACGGAAGGTAGAGGACTAGCCGGGACAGACTCAGTGGGAGAGGGAGGGGCGCCGGGCCCTCAGCCTTGTGATAGATCCGATTTAGGAATGTTACCTGGAGGAAGGACAAAAAGGGTGGACAGATGCTAATATAGGTGTGGAGAAAGATCTATTGCAAATGATGTCATCTCCCAGAGATGAAAGAGGTGACCTGCTTTCAAGGCTTTGCCCGTGCACTGACCTCCTATGTCCTGTAATGGCATCTGGAACAGCTCAGAAAACACAGCATAAACACAGTAAGTGCTCCTGCAGAGCATTTATAATACCTGTGCGGTGCCTGACTAATCTGCCGTGGCTTTTGAGTGATGAAGATACAGAGAATAGAGTGCTTTTCAGAATTATTTGAACCCTTAGGAAAGACGAGTAACAATCTACAAAAATATGCTGTTGACTTTCCCTTAAAATATATGCATGTTGTATCTTGACAAAAGAGACGGTTCACAAAGTACCAAAGGCAGGAGCGTGCAAAACGGTAAAACAGATTGTATTTATGTTTTCCTATGATAAATTTAAATCACTAAAAGGTTACTCAGTTGTAGTTCTGTGGTTGTAATAGTGATAGAAGCACTGCAGTCTGGGCTAGTGTGTCCACAAAGGTGAGCTAGGTAGTTGCCTAAGGCAACACTTTGGACTTTTGTCCAACTTCCACCAACCCCCTTCCCCCAAAACTCACCCTCACTGGTACCCCCAGTACCAAATGGCTAGAGTACCGTCAGTCTGGTGATTCTCAGTAGAACCTCATTGGATCAGAGGCAGCATCTGCTGATGCAAGCTTGTCGTCACACTATTCTTCAGAATCCGACAAAACAAGAAAAGTGATCTTATTATAGTTATCTAATTTATTCATTTTCAATTTTCTGCCAGCTAAAGTTAGCTGTGATGTAAAGCAAATTGTTACTGCGCAATAAGTGCTTAGTGGAATAATTGTAAAAAAAAACAAAACAAACAACAACATTGCTTTTCACAAAAAAACAGCATGGGTAGAGCGATCCTCGACAACTCAGACTGAGTAGTTGCACCTAACAGTTGTATTAATTAAAATTAACATCCAGATTGCTCAAGAAATAACAATAAATGTGTAAGTACAGTATATCATTTAAGAACTTCTTGTTGTTCCTCAAAAGCACTAAAGAACTATGATCTAAAGCCTTCAGGTAGCTCGTTGTATGTCACTCCTTGCTGTATAAGTCATTACTGAATAAAATCACACATGTCAAGTGCTTCCAATCTTTAGAACAGTAATGCAGTGTTATATACATTACAGAGCAATGTAATTTTGAAAAGCCTTGTTGCTTTAGTTTGGTAGAGAACTAGTGCATGGATCAACGAACCATAGCCTGCTGTCCAGTTAACCAACCTGCTGTAACCACTTCCGAAAAACTGCAGTGTGTGTGAGTTGGTATGAATGCTTGTGACAGAGTGATGATGGAGGCAGGTGGGGGCTGGGGGTGAAGAGAGCCTGCAGCTTTTAAACATCTGTCTCTAAGTCTCACTAATCCTCAACCAAGTCACACTGTGGGCAAACTCATCAGTTAATCCCCGCAGCCGAGAATATCCACCACACCGGAGAACACAGCACTGGATCGAAAATACTGCATATTTTCATTGCCCTGAAATACAGAGAAGTATTAAAAATGCCCCCATTTTTGCACAAGGAATTGGTTACTTGCCAGTTCTAAGGATTAGCAAAAAGACAAGCAAATAACAAAAAGGGAAACTATTTGGTGCTATAATACAGTTATAAAAGTTTATTTAATGAACAATAGATAACAGCCTGTGTTACATGATCTCATTATATGATATAACAACAACAACAACAATAATAATAATAGTAAAACAATAATTCATTTTTATCTGTTTTATCTTTTCCAACCTATCTTCATCCCTTAGAATTAAACAGAGAGCTTCTGTTCCTGTACCTTTATGTTCCTTTACCACTAAATAGCTTCTGTTCTAAGTGGCTGTCCTGCACTGGACCTTGTTCAGAAAGCGGTGCAGGCTGTGACACCTATAACATCACCGTAAATAGGTGGTGCTGAACTGTGGTAGGATAAATATGCAAATATAATTTGTTTAGGCACTTTTCCATAGGCTTACAGGGACTGTGCTGTACCTACGATTTCCACATACCTGTGCTGTACCAAATACATCTTCCATTGTATCTCAGCCCGGTAACAGTGTTGCTGACACATCCCAAAAGCTCCTCCTTGGAAGTTTTTCTATTAGAGCTGTTTTTGTTATTTTTCTCAGCACTGGTTTAGCAGTGAATGAGAATAATTTGTTACTGATGTCCTGGTACACCTTTGCATTTCTCACAGTGTTAGAAAACTCCCACTGAAATTTATCTTCAGGCCAAATACACAGTGCTTGCACTTCATCTACTTTATTGTTGTTAGTTTGTATCTCTATTGTTGTTTCTTGCATTTGTTGTCGTGACACCATTTTGACCACCAGTCAGCTCGGTGGCGGCCCACTTTTGGCTCTGCCGTCAAGCACAACCGTGGCAGCACGGGTACGGCTCGTGTACGGGTTGCTGTATTTGTAACGGAAAACATTTGTTCACAGTATGGTGCGGTTCATGTGCCAGGTTCAGGTGGTCTACAAGATTGCGGCGCACGTAGATGCAGCTGCTGTGTGCTCTTTGTACTACTATTACTGTTCGTACTATTCATTTGTTATTTAACTCTGTCTTATTTTATTCCTGTCTTTAACTTTATGCCTCACACTGAGTCGGCTACATCTCAAATTCCATTGTTCCTTGAAAAAGTGAAAATCACAATAAAGGTGTATCTTATCAGTAAAAAGCACAATCAATTAGTTAATTATTAAATATTCCATATATTCCATGTTTGGACAGGGGTGTGATGGGATGTTTTAAATCTTCAAGAGTGTTTACATATTGCATTGAACTCTTTCATTTCAAAAGGAAAGGAAAATTCTTGTATCCATATGGGAGCCTTTTTTTAGATGTAGCACTGGCTGAGAAGTGTCATAGATGATTAATGAAGGCTTTCTGCAGCCTCTCATTCTCTCTCATTTAATCCACACCTATTGGCATTCGTCTTTTTAAAATGGAAACTTGTGTCCTTACAGCATGTGAACTCACCTATATGCTCATTCTAAGAAATGACTGCAGTCCAGGATCCAGGAGAGAAACTTACAAAAGCAGACAGCTTATAAAACTTTTGGATCTCTCTCTCTCTCTCTCTCTGTCTCTCCCCTCTATCACACAAGTATGCAGTTCAAAACAAGCTCACTTGAAGGCTCAAAAACATCTTTGCACGTGAGCCAGCTAGATATAGCCAAAGCGCATGATAAAATAAGAGAATATAATTTACCCCCGGAATAAATTTGTTGTGGGTTTTTTTTTCACCCTCAGTTGAAGGCCCTGTTGATGTCGAGGCAGTCATGAAGTGAAGGCAGCCGAGTGCTGATAAGTCCTGAGAACACCTCTGTTTCGGAGGTTCGCCTGTACTTTATCAGCACACCGAACTGGACTGGAGGAGAGGAGGCCCTGCAGGCACACAGTGACTTTTTATGTGTTTGGACAGTGCCCTGTCCTCTGAGGAAATCACTGCACTCTGCCGTCACATTGAGGAGAAAGGGAAAGAGAGGAAGTGAGTGGTGCAGCACAGAGGCTGTTTACGGTTGCGGGCATTGCTAGGGCGCGGGCAAAAAACTTTGTGTGTCGTCCTAGGTAGCATACAGTAGTAGCAGTGGTAGAAGAAACATCGTTAGCGCAATAATGGTGAATCTACTCTGGAGATGTCGGTAGCACACTGTGCACTGAATAAAAGGGTTCGATGTACTTTAAAGGTACAGAGTTCCTTGAGATTATTCATCAAAGTGCTTACTTGGGAACTGAGGCTGTCAGGTAATTGCAACTTCCCTAAAACCTCTGAAACTCCCCAGGTATCGAGGCTCCTAAACTATGAAGAATAGTAATGAGCTTGCATTGGCTCGACTGTTCATGGCATGCACAGTGTTGTGAGCCAGAGCACATCCACAAATATTTGTGGGAAGAACCTAGGCTAGAACAAGGCCTGCTGAGCCAAACAAGGATTCTTAGGATTTTCCGCCGAGTGCTGAGCTCTGAGAGACAGGACTCAACCCCATCAGTCCACATCACGTCTCCCCTGACACAACTTGCATGACTGCGGGAACAAGGGGGGGCAGCTTGAAGGGAAGAGAGCTCAAACAGCGTCTATATGCACAAAGCCTAAAATCAGCATGCTTTAGAGTTAGGATGTTTTCTGGAGTGAGAACACTACAGGAAAACACGTTTCATGTTTCTCTTTTTGCTGTGAACAGATTTGGAATGCTCATTATTCATTCACCCATGAGCTGAACTTGACATCCAGCATGTCATCGGATGGAACCGGCAGTTAACTTACATACAAAAACACAATCATGACAGCTTTTAAGTGTCACAAAACCTATCATTCTTCTTCTCACAGCAAAGCGCACATACCACAAGCTTATATCTCAGGAGGAAGGAGGACAAAATAGAGGAGAAATTTAAAGCAGTGGATTAAGTGAAAGTCAGAGGGCAAACTGTTTGTGTAATAATCTGCTAGAGGTACAGGCGGTTTCGCCAGAGCTTCATGACGAGTTGTCGCTGGAGACGTGGAGTGAGCTGCACTGAGACGTATGACGCAATATGCTCCAACCTATATCACACAACAACCATATCATAAACCATATGCAACTTAGTATTCATTCCATGCAATGGTATTATATAGGGACCTCATGCACTGATTTAATATGTTTTAATGGTTTTCAGCCTACTTAAAGGAATACTCTCACATTCTTAAAGCAAATCACTTTCTGCCACATCTCTGTCATTCGATTGATTATAATGGACAATAACAGTAGCTCCTGAGTGGAAACACACACACCATAGAAACCATTGGGCAGGTGCTCAAGGAAGCACTGGCATATTATTTTAAATAACACATTTAATGAAATATTTCTTCTCCTTAGCTCTTCTTAGCAGTTTGTCAGCTGTTGATCAGAGTGCCTTTGTTTTAACTTAAACTATTTATACATTTCATATCGTAAGTTCACCATCCATACTCATAATTGTTTCAAACCCTCGGCTAAGGGAATGGTGGAAATGAGGAAAAATCCAAAGTATAAAGGAAAAATCTCGTTTACTGCCTGGTTGTTTAGCACTTTTTGCAAGCTAAGCCAAATGTAATATGTAATATTCACCTGAGCATGACGTTGTATTCAGAGCAATGCTTGTGAACATGTGAGGGCTCGGCTCATGCGGAAAAATAATCCTGAAAGTTTAATGAGTGCCGGGGAATTCATGACATAAACTGCCACGACAAAAATTCCCAACATCCTTTCAGAAAAAAAGCACCTATCCATAATTCATCATCTTAAATTCTAAGGTTTGAAAGAGGGGGAAAGAACCTTCTTAGCTATGTTGTGAGAGAACAATAAGTGCGGGACGGCAGTTCTCTGAAGACTTGAACAGAAAGTACCTGCTGAAGTATCCTAAGGGTTACCATGAGTTCTCCTGAGCTACAAGCTGCCATCCATTAAACATACACAGTGACTGTTTGGGCCAAAACAGCTTGTGTTTCTATGAGGGTGAGTCTGAGGGAAGACTGGGTTTAATGCTAACAGCCTGAAAGCAGTTGCAGGCAAGCACTGCTCCCATGAATGATAAATAGACATCATTGCTTTGCGATTATTACGTGTTAAATCCTAAAACTCCCACACAGAGAACACTTAGCTGATTCTCCACAATTCTCAGATGCAGCTCTTCAAGGCCACCCTCAGTTTGGCTGTGCTCAGCACTTTACTGTATCAATGAAAGCATGTGTGTCATTTATTCTCATCTTTTTTATGAAGAGCTTTTGGAGCGGAGTCCTTACCCATATATAAATAAGTAGCAACCTCATCAATTATAAACAGGGGAAGGTGTTCAAGGGAGACTTTTTTCCAACGTGAAATCCTGTTGTAGGTTCAAATGTCTGCAGCAACTTTGTACTTGGCAAAGCACTGTCCTACTTTTAGTGTGTGTGGTTTCTGTGAGTTATCTTCAGAAAGGTACAACAAAGAGCAGGATGTTGTCATGAGACCAGGATGGGATGCTGAGCTGACAAGGAATCTGGCCCTTCAGGGAATGTGGAGAGAGAGAGAGAGAGAGAGAGAGAGAGAGAGAGAGAGAGAGAGAGAGAGAGAGAGAGAGAAAGAGAGAGAGA
>JBBIGA010000146.1:18211974-18245939 GCA_037576975.1 Alestes dentex
CAGACAGACAGACAGACAGACAGACAGACAGATAGACAGATAGATAGATAGATAGATAGATAGATAGATAGATAGATGGCCAGCTAGATAGTAAAAGGGAAGGAGAGATAATAAGAGGGGGAGAGAGATCAAGAAAGAAAGAATTAAGAAGAAAGAACATGAGAGTGAAAGAAGAAAGAGAAGGAATAGCTAAAGAAAGAAAGAAAGAAAGAAAGACATAAGGAAGAGAGAGAGAGAGGAAGAGGAACAGAGAATGAGACAAAGTAAGAGAAAAGAAGGGAACAGAAAGGAAGAGAAAGACAGTCAGATAAGAGAGGTTTGAGTACAGATAGAATAAACACGGTTAACAGAGTGTGTATTAGCATCATCTGGCATCCAAAACTCCACTGCTGAGCTCTCACTCCACCTTATCAGTCAGCATGGAGTACCAGTACATTTCACAGGAAACTGGCCTGTCCCTGATAAGATTCATTCCCATGAGCCCTACCAAACAACTTTGGCTCTGGCTTCATGCAAGAGTGTGCCCTTCGAAAAAGGCCCGATTAAAATTCTCAAGCTTGCAAGCATGCACTAGACTCTCCATCCACTGAGTAGAGTACCGGCAACTAGCCAAAACTTCCAAACTTCCAACAGAATAAAGAACTAAACAACAAAAAGCTAGCACTCCTTTTCATGTCTGACTGTTTTTTATTTAAAAATGAAAAGAGCTCAGGTCTGCAGCCAGCTAACAAAAGACCTCTTTCTTTTAAAACAGTCCAGAAATATAACTCATAACCATGACCTTGGTGGCAAGCATTGATGTGTGAATGACACATCACAAGTTCTGCATGACTCATAAAAATACATTTTAGACTTATTACAGATATGTGTTCATAAAAGTGCAATTATGTTTCTGACGAACATGGCTGGCTTCTTGCTATAGAAATGTAACCATGGAAACTGAGTCAGTGTGTGAGGAGGCCACTGAGTGGCCAGTTTTCCATTGTGAGGAGAGAACTGAGGCATGTTGGGTAGTGGCTCTGTACCGGTATCAGAAGTAAGATGGGTTACTGCCCACACACCATCGCTCACTGCACCCTGCAAGGTTTTCCTCAAGATTTTGGAATGTGTCTGTGGGAATCTGTGCCCTTTGAGTCCAAAGAGCATTTGTGAGGTCAGACAGTGATGTTAGAAAAGAAGACCTGGCACACCACTGTTGTTCTATTTCATACAAAAGGTTTTCAGCTGGGTTGAGATCAGCACTCACTGGAGTTCCTACACACCAAATTCACTAAACAGTGCATTTATGGACTTTGTGCCACAAAGTCGGATGCATATATTGTAAAACTGTAACATTAACATTGGCTATCAGACTCTATAACTCCTCCCCTTGTCACCCACGCACACATCAGACTCTACAACTCTTCCCCCATCACACCTACCCTTCAGACTCTATAACTCCTCCCCCTGTCACCCTCCCACACACCACACTCTATAACTTCTCCCTGTCACACACCCAACAAACTCTATAACTCCTCCCCATCACATCCTCCCTTCAGACTCTATAATCCTCCCTTCAGACTCACCAAGCCACCCACCCATCAGTCTCTATAACTCCTCCCTGTCACCCACCCACAACACTCTATAACTTCTCCCTCTGTCACACACCCAACAGACTCTATAACTCCTCCCTATCGCACCCACCCTTCAGAATCTATAACCTCTTCCCCATCACACACCCACCCACCCTTCAGACTCCTCCCCATCACATCCTCCCTTCAGACTCAAACCCCCCCTCACCAAGCCACCCACCCAACAGTCCCACCCACAACACTCTATACATTCTCCCTCTGTCACACACCCAACAGACTCTATAACTCCTCCCTCTGTCACACACCCATCCTTCAGAATCTATAACCTCTTCCCCATCACACACACACCCACCCATCACTCTATAACTCCTCCCCCTGTCACACACCTATCAGACTCTATAACCTCTCCCCCATCACACACCCACCCACCCATCAGACTCTATAACTCCTCCCCCTGTCACACACCTATCAGACTCAATAACCTCTACCCCATCACACACCTACCCTTTGGACTTTATAACTCTTCCCCCTGTCACACATCCACCCATCAGTCTCTATAACCTCTGCTCTGAAACATACTTACCTATCAGACTCTATAACTCCTCCCACTGTCACCAACCCATCAGACTCTATAACTGCTCCCCATCACACACCCATCCAGCAGATTCTATAACTGCTCCCCATCTTGCACCCATCCAGCAGATTCTATTACTCCTCCCCATCACACACCTACCCTTCAAATTCCTAAACTCCTCCTCTGTCATACACCCACCCTTCAGACCCCTTCACACCTCCACTGATCAGACCCTGTAATTCCTCCCCATTCCACACACCCACCCATAAGACTCGATAGCTCCTGCACACACACAATAATCTGCTGCTAACCAGATTATTTTTGTGCTAAATTTGGCAATATCCTTAATATTCTTGTAAGTACTAGTTTTTATGTGCAGTATTATGCACAATATCACTATTTAAGTCACTGTTACGTGCAATAAGGGACACCAAACCACCATCTGTGTTAGTGAACCACTGTATGTATAGATCCACCTCTCTCTCTGACCACAGCATTTTGCGTATATAGCGGAGTGTATTTTGCACCAAGTATTTTTCTGGAGAGTTTTATTTTAACTTTATGTTAATATTAGGTTTTGGGATTCTCATTCTGATACCCTTCACTGGAGGGGTCGAGCAGAAACCCTGAGAAAAAGCACCCGCCCATTACCCACCAAACTTTACTGCTGGCTCTATGCCCCCCGTTAGGTAGACTTCTGGCATCCTCCAAACCCAGATTCATTCATCAGTCTGCCACAAATTGGAGTGTGATTCACCACTCAAGAGAGCACACTTCTACTGGCGGCATGCTTTGCACCACTCCAGTTGTCAGTTGGTATTGACTGTAGTGATCTTAGGCTTTTGTGCAGCTGCTCAGCCATGGAAACTCATTTCACGAAGCTCCGCGGTTCTTTTGCTGATGTTTCTTCCAGAGGCAGTTTGGAACTCTGTAGTGAATGATGCAACAGAGGACACCCACTACAATGTTCAGCACCTCACATACCTCAGGCCATATAGTGTATCTAAGCTCACGGGGTGAAAAGAAAAGATTTACACATGGATTTCTCAACAACATACAGCCTTTTATTTTACGGCCTTAGAACAATCTAGTGAGAGCCAACACTGCCCTCCAGTGTGCAGAAAGGTACAGTGGAAGATCTCGCAGCAGCTTCTTGCTTGTAAAGTCAAAGCCCAATTTATTGTTCACATAAACAACAATACTCAGTATGACATACAGTGAAATGTATGGGCAGATGCACCCATTTAAATAGTATTTAAGACATTCATTAGAAACAGACCGAATATTCCATTGCTTCTGGTTATAGCCGGCTTTGATGTAAGAATGAAACAAGTGGGATGCCCCTACTATATATTTTTTAAAAACATATTTTGGTTTTGTCCAGCAATGTAAGAAATGTGCAGCAGCCTGTTTTACGAGCTGTAGCATGAGGGCTGAATGTCCGGCAGAGTGCACAGAAGGTTTTATTTATTTTATTTTTTTAAAGTTCAGCTTCACTGATTTAAGATAGGCTCACCTGTTCAGCTCCCACCCACAAAATAAGCAAATAAATAAATAAAGAAATGGCCTGAAATGATCTCTCCAGATGAGCCAGTGTCCCATTTTGCAGCTCGGAGAGCGGAAAGATGTGTGTAGATGAATTACAGTGCGGAGCTGCAGAGGTGGGAAACTGCAGGCTCATCACATTCTCCTGCTCTGATGGAGGGAGAGGAGTGGGGACTAATTAGGCTGACTGCAGATCAGTCACCGTGACACACACTCTCTGGAGCCCTGACCCACTTTCCCTCTCAACAGAGAGTACACATGCAAGTGTGGGGGGAACCCTGCGATACACACACACATGCACACACACACACACACACACACACACACACACACACACACACACACAAAAAGAAACCTCACATAGTTAGTAATGCTTGTGGTCTATTATGAGCTATTTTCACTAGGCCATCATACCATAACACCTATACCCTTAACCCTTACACCCCAATACCAAAATAGCTTTTTTCTACTTTACTTTTACAGTTTCCCCTTTTTAAGAAGTCTGAATTTTAGTGAAACACAGATTGTTGTTCTGTTAACTTACCATTAAGAGTCAGCTGTACATTTTAAGGCAGCTTGGATTTGTAATATATCAAGACAACCAGGGATGTACAAAAGTGGTTTGAGTTGGGGGGTGCTAAAATTTAAAGCAGATGTCAAGTAATATAATACATGTCTTTCTCCATCTACATTTTTCTTTTATTTATAGCAAATGCAACAGGTCATATTGTGAAGAAAAGACAACATATGACTGACACATCAGCCACTGATTCACTCTCTGCTCTCTCTTTGTAAGCTGAGTGGAGAACCAGTTTGTTGACATGTTGTGTGGTAGTCAGGTGTGTCATGCACACAGTCACATACTGAGATCCAGCACCAAGGAGATTAACCATTTGTAATCACTTATCTGTCACTCTTCACAGTCCATTTACTCTTTCACTTTCCCTTTTAGTCTTTGGAGAGGTTGTAAAAGTTTTATTTCAGTTCATCATTTTTAGATAATTGAATGGTATTTGTGCTGTCAAAGGTTTTTCACCTATCCACTGATGAAGGGAAAGGTACAAACACACACACACACACACACACACACACACACACACACACACACACACACACACACACACACACACACACACATAGAGTTTTTGCTTTTAACTAAATGTAAACATCAGCATGCAGAAAAAAAATACTGCTAAAAAAACCCCAAAACTGAATAAATGAAATAAATGTAGCTTGATGGTGCAGAACATCTAACACTTTGTATTCATGGTTTTCAGAAGAACAATGCTTTAGGCTCAAACACCTTTTGCCTAGTGGGGCATCAAATCTTAAACGATGTAATCTCTGGAGGTTGAAGGATCCCAAAAAGACAGTTCGGCTATTACACAGAAACTACATTCTGGAGTCGCTTAATGCAGACTGACGTGTCTACATCCTCATACCAATCACTCCTAAAACCCTCAGCCTGAGTCAAAGGACTTGTCAAGGAGATCTTCCTTTAGTGAACATCACTGCTGAAATGTTTCAGTGCTAACAGTGTTGAAAGATCAGGGTTAGCAATAAAAAAACGGCATTAAAAATAAAAGTGGATTTTTTTTTTTTCAACAAAATGATACGTATACACCATTTAAATAACTTTCAAGCATCAACAACACAGATGTATTATATAAAAAACACTGCTGTCTTTTGTACTTTGTATACCTTTTTTATTTTCTTATACAGGCTTCTGTGACAAATTGTTCTAGTACATGTACTCACATTTTATTGAACACAAATAGGATACATATCTCCAAAAACATTGTTTATTTCTGAGGTGAGTTATCATAAAAATACATTTGGAACATTTCTATTGGTCCATTCATCACAAAGTTAGAATCTGGTTCAGAATAAAGATGTTTTCTTTGGATGGTGAGGATATGAAAGTGGGTTTGGATGAATTCCAAGCCTTATTTATAACCTGGGTGTTACAACATGGTCCTACAACCTGTTCTTCAACCAGTCAAACAACATAAAATTCTTGGCCTAGAGGAGGTCCCTGTGTTAAATCCAGAGGTGGAAAAAGTACTGAAAAATTGTAATTAAGTAAAAGTATCTTTACTTTGCTTAAATTCTACTCAAGTAAAAGTAAATGTACCCATCTAAAAATCTACTCGAGTAAAAGTAAAAAAGTACTTCATTACTTTCATTACTTAATCACTTTCAATTAGCTACTTGATGTAAAAAAAAAAAACCAGGACAACGAGTCATAAATCCAGTCCAGCACATGTTTCTGATCAACTTTTAGTCCAAATAATAATTAGGACCTTTCAAGGGGTATAATGTGCAAACTTTGTTCAGACCACCCCATAAAACATTTTCACATGCGAATGCAAGCATATGCCCACGCAATTTCCTTTCAGTTCAGGCAGATTGTTTTTTCCCCACATTTAATTTTTTTACTTAGTAGTTACCAATGTAGTGAAGTAAAATACTTGGGTCAAAATGTACTTGGAATAAAAGTAAAATTACCATTTTCAAAAACTACTTAAAAATTACACAAAACTACTCAATTACAGTAACATGAGTAAATGTAATTCATTACTTTCCACCTCTGGTTAAATCTAGATTTATCTGTGCTATACATTGTGTACGGCAATATTTTGTTGCACACATCCTTATCTGAATTTTATCTTTAAAGAGGCATTAAAGTGCTATTTCTCCAGAAATCTTCACTGAGGCACAGCACATATAAATGTTAAATGTTATTGCACAGGAGGAACAAATAGTCTTGCATGTAAAGTAAGAAAGATAATAACAGTGATATACCATGTATGATTCACAGCTGTTTGTATGCACCAGCTCTCAGGCAGCGTGGATCCACACTTCACTGTGTAAATTGATTATGGCCAAAGGAGAGTCATATCCAGCTCCTTCATACCTGCTGTGATCAAAGAGTTTCCCTGCGGCCTGCAGGTCCTTCACCAGCTTCTCCTTATTCTCTATGGCCAAATCCTCTGAGGCCTTTTCATTAAAATCCCTGCCAGATGTCATGAAACGTGTAGGGGAAAGAGTTAGTGACAATCAATGAGTTGATACAATTTGTGATATAAATGACAAGATAATGGGCTGCTAGAAACAGTCTACCTTGAAAACTAATTTGTAGCTTGTTATGTGAGAACCTCTTTCAGTCCGATAATTCAATCTGGTATTTTATGGATAAAGACTTCGTTCTGATTGGTCTAAAGCAGGGATGGGTGAGGATCAAGATAGTTTGGTGATTTCCCTGATCTAACAAATCTGGTGATCCACAAAGGAGTTGAAATAGATGTGCCTGAACAGGAATATTACCAAACTCTCAAAGAACTTGGCCCTCTGGGACCAGAGTTTCTTATCCCTGGTCTAGAGTGACAAATTTTCAAATGATTTATACCATGGAAGAACATCTAGTAGCACCTACTGAATTACTATGTTTAGAACTTTTCATACTTTCATTCACAATCAAATTTGGAATTTTCTCAAGCTTCGGCAAAAATCAGCAGTCCTGTGGGAGTCCTTTCAAAAGACCCAGAACAAATATACATGACGCAATAAAAACTGTCATGAAATGTTAATTAGTTCAATGTTAAGAGTTACAGAATTGTAAAGTGTTATGGCAGAAGTGATTTTGTGAACCTATGTTTAATCTTTGCTTATTTATTTAAAGCATATTTAAAACATTTAAAACATATTTAAAAAGTAGTCTAAAGCCAAGTCAGACCCTGAACATATTTTTCTTCTTGAGTAAATGTTATTCAAGGTCAGATGAGGCAGTTGAAGTAAGTTCAAGCACAATAAAAAGAAGATAGCTAGTTGATTTTGCGTAGAACTTTGGTATTCAGGGACGAAATACTAGTCATGCACTGCTTGTATAACTCACGCAACTGAACAGATCTCAATCCACACATGCCTTTCCCCGCATTAACCTTAAATTTCCCTGTGAACAGCAGGGCGTGCGCCCTCAATAACAAGCGGAACTCAAAAGCTACAGCCTGTATGGAGTATACAGGACGTCTCACCTGACGTAGATCGTGCCACTGGGTCTGATTTCCTCCCTGATGGCTGCATCATTCCATTGAGGGAGGACAGTGTCTGGGGTGATGTAGAAAGAGACTGACACTTGACGCTGTCCATTCTCACCAGCCTCAATCACTGACAAAAGCCCTGGCCTGGTCATGGGAATGACCCTTTCTGAAGAGCGAGACATGATATTTTAGAAGATGCATTTATTTTCACAGGATTTAAACACTACTTGTAGCTGAACTTACTCTCATTGTTGTCCCCTTGCATTAAGTTATAGAGTTTCATAAACCCAGCCGATACATCCCAAAAACTGGTGCTTGCAACGTGTGTTGTGATCCATCGGCTGGAGTTATAGAGACGCTCCTCAAAATTCTGTTCAGGCATCAGAGATCGGAATGAAAAGGTAAGAGATGTTACTAAATGTACACTTTTATTACAATGCTCTCAGTCTTTGAAAATTATGGCAAAATAACAAGCTAAAAAGGAAGAAATTAACATTCTCAGCCCACCTGATATGTATTTACCACAGTGTACTCTGGACATTCAAGTTGATGGCAGAACCATGGTGCCTCCCAGCTCTCTCCAAGAGGGAGAGGAACCAGGACCAGAAGGCAAAGGGCAACGGGCAGGCTGGTCTTCATTACTCCACAATGCCTCTTCAATTAGCACAGTGTCTCTGAAAGTCCACCCCTGAAGGTGGGAGAACACAGGCACGTTGTCTAGCATACCTCCTCGCTTCTTCAGGACATTTCCTTCATTTGCATCTATGCGTTTACTGTCTAATTTGCCTAAACACTTTGCATGGTTACTTGGAAACAGCCAGTAAGATAAACAGATAGTTCTGCTCTAAAGAGTAACATAGACTAATATCATCACATACTGTAGAGTTTATAGGAGTTAATAGTCTGTACATGACAATATTGCACGTCTTCTGATTATCAGGCATAGCATATAACAGCATAAACAGCGTAGTCACCTGTGGTTATCCCTGCGTCTGCGACAGCACCTGTTTAACTGGAAGAAAGCAATGCTGAGTGCTGACGTGAGAGAAAGGTGGAGGGGTTGTTACCAGGACTGGTCCAACAGGTTAATCCCCAGTGCAATTAACCCTTATCTCAGTTTCAGGCACAGGAAATAAACGGGCAAATTAAAACAATGATTACATGATAGCATCTTTCTGGATTATAACTAACTAACTAAATAAACACATTCAACAGCAGGTCAAAATAACCAGACTGTGACGGAGGGCTCCTTCAGGAGACCCTCCCGTTCCTGATTGGTCCTGGTTTGCTTAGGCTCTGCCCATTGAGGGGTTCACCTGCCTCTTGTTTATAAACTTATTACAGAAGGACACGCCCCCTGTTGGCTTGTTCTACTTTGTGATCAATGTCTTTCTGTTCAAACCAACATTTCTCAGCGGCTGTCGGTGTTGTCCTCTGTCATTCTCTCATCACACACGGAGACGGACCAGTGTTCTCCTGCCCCTTTCGTTTAAAGGCCCAAGTAGCTTCATGAGGGCACTTAGACTGTGTACAGCTTTGTGTACAGCAAGATGACTTTTGAAATCTCGCGATGCCTCTGCTGGTAACTGTGGGAACGGCATTTTGTACTGTCCCTTTATTAACTATTTTAGTAACTACTTCATTATTATGATTGTATTGCTATTTATATTGTACACAGCTGCTACTATAACAACCACAGCAACGTCAATGGCAGGAGTAAAAACAACAATGGCGATGATATTATTATTATTATTATTATTATTATTATTAATAATAATAATAATAATAATAATAATAATGTTATGCTTCTGTGTCTTCATTGAAAAAGAAGCTTTGAAATCACATGACTAAAATGTGTCAATTCTCTTGCAATTTTGCAAAATATTTACTACTCTTGCCCAAAACAACAAAAATAACTTGTGCTGATATGTGTGCGGCCACTTGACACTTTGTAACCATGAACCATTGTGTGTCAGGGTCTGTTAAGCAGAAATAGGAGATAAAGGCTGGTTCAGGCCTTTAAAACATACATTATAATGCCTACATGTTTAAAATCCACATTTTCAGAAAATGATCTCGCGTCCAAACACGATGGAAACGCCAGGGGGAGCGAGATCACTAAAAACAGCCAGCTCCATTAGGAGATGAAGGGGGCGTGTGAGATGTGTGTGTGTGTGTGTGAGAGAGAGAGAGAGGGGGGGGGGCGAGAGCGAGCGAGCGTGTGTGTCAGGGCGCGTGCGCTGCAGTCCCGCACCGTGCCCCCGGAGCGATGGTGCTTTAGCTGCCCTGTGTAGAGAGCCAGGCCGGTCCTACAGCAGCTCCATGGCGCGAGAGGGAGGAAGGATAGGCGGCTGCAGACGGGCGGGGCGAGGGTCTCTTCCGTAGGGACACGGGTCTTTTCCCCACGCCGAGCAGGAGCAGAAGGGGAGGAGAGGAGGTGGACCCCCTGGCACAGTGCGCGCGCTGCAGTTTCAGTATGGACCGCGCCGCGAGGGTCGGTACGAGCGTCTCGTGATTGCAGCCGGTTTTCTGAAGAGGGGGATCTCGGAAAAGTGCCGGGCAGGGCGCTCCTGGTTTCCAGTCACAGCTCTGCAGGAGCCGCTGAGGCTCCAGGCGCGCCGGCGGGTCCGTTAGAGAGAGATGGAGAAGGCAAACCCGGCTCAGACACAGTCTGCCATGTCCAAGAAGGCTGAAAGTGGTGCGGAAGATCTGTCTAAACTTACGGACGAGGAGCTCCTCAAGTGGAGCAAGGAGGAGCTGGTGCGGAGGCTGCGCAAAGCTGAAGCGGAGAAGATGAGCGTCATCGTGGACCACAGCAACCTGATCCGAGAGGTGAACCGCAGGCTCCAGCAGCACCTGAACGAGATCCGGGGACTGAAGGTAACACTGGAGCTCAGGTGGATGGCTGCGTAGTGCACCACACCGAGGCACTGCTAGTGCATGGGGTTTAGGTGAGGAGGGAACCGTGTAAGTGTATGTAAGCCCTGATGACTGACACTTCACAAAGTACAACGTTATAAAATACGTTTTTCAGACGAAACGGTGTATTTTAAACCTTTATACAGAGTGAGGGATGCATATTGGTGCTTGGAGGATGGGGTGATGCTGGGGAGATGGATGAAGAATGTAAGGAAGTTTGCGGGAGACTTATTGTACTGTGCCAGATAAAGATGAGTCAAAGCCTGTATCCTGGCTCATTTAGTATTCTGAAGGTGTTTAAAGGCCGTTTTCAGGCGTAGATGTTTGGAAGGGCAGCGGTGACTCAGTAGGTTGAGGCTTCATGCCAGAGATCAGAACGTGGTGGAGCTGGAGTGTTCTTGGATGCTGACCTAACACTGGAGGTTAAGTGTCCTTTCCCTGCCCTTAAGCCCTGGAGCAAGGTGCATATTCTCCAAACTGCCGGAGGAGTATTGCGTTACAGCTTCCCTGTGTCCTTTATGCAGAACACTTGCAGTGGCCTTGGAAATAAGTAGGGAGCCCTACTTAGAATAAAGTAACGTGAACATGAAAAGGGCCTATGTTAGAAAAAAATCCTCCTTATTGATAAGCAGCTTGAAGTAGATAGATGAACATCTACTTAAAGTTTCAACATGTACTAGAGGTGGGAAAAAATATCGATAGTGTAGATTAATTGTATTTTTGGACATTATCATACATTAATATAGTAGTATCAAGCATCCGTGTCTGTTTATTCAATATTATATAACATTTTAATCCATTTAATTTGTTTTTATTTAAGCACACACACTGCTCAGCCACAACATTTAAACCACTGCCAGGTAAAGTGAATGACATTGATGGTCTCATTACAATGACAGCTGTCAAGGCGTTGGACATATTATGCATAAAGTGAAGAGTCAGTTTTTGAGACTGATGTGTTGGACGCAGGAAAAATAGGCAGGTGTAAAGATTTGAGCAGTTTTTACAAAGGTATAATTGGGATGGCTATATGACTTTGACAGTGGCTAAACTGTGATGACCGGAGTCAGAGGGCTATCAAAATGGCAGGTCTTGTGGGGTGTTCCCGATATGCAGTGGTTAGTAACTGCCAAAAGTGGTCCAAGAAAGGACAATTACATAACCAGTGACAGGGTCATGGGTGCCCCAGGCTCACTGATGCTTGTGAGACACGAAAACTAACCTATCTAACCTGTCTGCTGCAATTCCACCGAGGAGCTGCTGTAACACAAAAAGTTAATTCTGACTATCAGAGGAGGGTGTTAAAACACACAGTGCATCACAGCTTGGTATGTATGCAGCTGCGTAGTTGCAGACTGGACAGAGTACCCATTCTGATCCTTGTCCACTGCAGAAATGGCCAACAATGGGCACGTGAGCATCACAACTGGGCCATCGAACAATTGAAGAAGATGGCCTGGTCTGATTTATCACATTTTCTTTCACATCATGTGGACAGAAATGTGCATGTGTGTCACATTTCTGGGGAAGAAATGGCACCAGGATGCACTGTGGGAAGAAGGCAAGCCGGTGGAAGCAGTATTATGATCTGGGAAATGTTCTGCTGGGAAACCTTGGGTCCTGACATTCATGTGAATGTTACTTTGACACTGGACATGTTGGCCTCCGAATTCCCCAGATCTCAATCCTCTCGAGCATCATTAAAGGGGACATATTATACCTCTTTTTAGACAAGTTATAATAGGTCTAAGGGCTACAAAACACATAAAGAGATCTTACCAGCTCTATTCTTGACAGTTTAAGGGCTCTGTCACTTTTCTGCAAATAAGCTGTTGCTGGCCACGCCCCACCCATCCCATGCTAATGCTACGCCTTTACCACACGTGAAAATGGCAGAAAATAGAGGCACTATCCAGCCCTATATGTTCGACCCCAGTTGGACCCAGAGCAAGATGAACAAAACACTTCATGAGTGACTCGCCTTCGCCTGTAGCCGTAGCGCTCGGCGTCTTATGCGTGCTCGTAAAACCAGCAGACAAAAATGGCGGATCTTCAACTAATCTAGTGTGTGGGGGCGCGACAGGTGAGGGGTGGTTCTTTGCTAATTTCCTCATCCTGATGTCAGGATATAGGAGCCATTCAAACGGCTCATAGAAGCATATGATTCCTGATACCAAAATCTTTCAACTGACTCACAGAAAATGGATGGATGTTTTTTTTTTTCGCGCTTGGAGTGTTTATAGGAGCAGTTGAGACCCAAATGGAAAAACAAAAGGATGCAAAAAGTGAGTTTTGCATAATATGTCCCCTTTAAGAAATGCTGGATTAAGATATCCGTTGAGGCCCAAACTCACAACTTAGAATCTGCTGCTAAATTTTGGTGCTAAATACCACAGCACACCACAGGGAGGTGGCCTCAGTGTTATGAGAACATCACTTCTGAAGTTCATAAGATGGCCTAAGACCTTGTTCATCTTGGAGACTCTCCTACGTAATTCATGCAAGAATTGCTATAATTTCACTACAATAATTTCTTGGCCCAGATATCATGATAGTATCGCATTGTCTCCACCCTGGCAGTTTTCACCTCCCCAGTCCATACAGTCCAAATATGGAAATAAGGCTGCAGAGGCATCCCATTTTGAAACTAGTGCATTCATATATTTCTGCCTATTCACCCTACAGCATTTAAACCCTGCTTACTTCACTAACGCTATCAGGAGTGTTTCTGCTCATACTGCTTCTTAAATGATGTACAAGTCAGCCAATCAAAACAAATGTAATTTACATATGCAAGTATTAAAGGCACAGCAACATATCAGCAAGTTTAATTGTAGGGCATAAAACTGAAAAATCATGTAAAAATCAATCACAGCAGTTTTTGTACAGAAAAAGAGATTTTTAAAAAATGAAACATTTGGACCCTTTAAGTTACTGAGTATCCCTGTTAATGTGTCACCTCACACATAACGACCTGAGTATGTTATATGTCCTTTGTATGTACACGCTATAAATCCTTCTTAGCTCCATTAGAACAGAAAATATGACAGGATTCTGTGCAATACTCTTCAATGTATTTGTACACATCTCTTGACGCAAGGGCAGCTTGTAGCCTAGTGTTTAGGGCGTTCGCCCTGCGATCAGGAAGTCGTGGGTTCGATTCCCAAGACTGCTAAGCACCTCTGAGGTTCCCTTGAGCAAGGTACCGTCCCCACACACTGCTCCCTGGATGCCGTGTTCCTGGCTGCCCGCTGCTTCACTTGGTGAATGGGTTTAAATACAGAGGAAGGATTTTGTGCTGCTCACACTGTGTGATGTGTTCATGTATGACAGAATGGTTATTTTCTCATATTTGTGAATCCTTAGACCAGGTCCCAAATTGTGGGAAAACAAATTTTTCTCAACTTTTAGGTGGTATTATTGAAACATTGCTAAAGTTTACAAACCTACCGTTCCCTCCCAAGACAATGTGGTCAATCTGTGGACACTAAGCTGCAGAAATGACTTCCTTTGTAAATAAACTGTTTTTGTGATGTCACAAAAACTTTCACGTTTACATAGATCAACTGTTTAGTCCTGCCCTTTACATTGAAATGATAAGGAGTGTTTCAGCACGGATTATAGGTAGAGCACAGGGCAGCCTATCAGCACAGAAGCCATTTGAAGCTGGAAAATGGGCATAATGTATAATAAGTGGTATAGCGGTTTTTAATACATTATCACAAAACACTTGCCGTGAGTGAACCTTGGGGAAGATGAGAGAAAAATGAATGCTAAAAGCCCGTTTGAACACTGTGAATGTGTATGTATAAAATTTAGAGCTCAGCATAAAAGTAGAAACATTTAATTGACAACACACCCTCACATTTAAAATCAACATGCTTGTGAAGTTAGGGCTAGCCCAGAGGCGGCCACTGAGGTGTTCTGTAAATTCATTAGTGTTTTTATGAACACTGAGGAATGTGTTTGGAGAACAGCCCAATGTTAATGCCTTTGTTGTGTATGCGGTGTATGAATCACTTTTCCTCTTTCTACCGTATTGTTGAGAACTTCCTAATGGCTTTAGTACTGCATACAAGTTGTCCTTCTTTTGACATTGCTGTTCAGTTGCTCTTTTTCTTGCCATTTTTCTTGCAGGAGGTGAATCAGAAGCTGCAGGAGGATAACCAGGAGCTGCGGGACCTTTGCTGCTTCCTGGATGACGACCGCCAGAAGGGGAAGAAGGTCTCAAGGGAATGGCAGCGCCTTGGCCGCTACAGTGCTGGGATCATGCGCAAGGAGGTGACACTTTATCTGCAGAAGTTGAAGGAGCTGGAGCACAAGCAGGAGGAAGTTCTGAAAGAGAATCTGGAGCTGAGAGAGCTGTGTCTCATGCTGGATGAGGAGAAGGGTTCTGGCGGTACGGGAGGGCCAACAGGCACTGGAGCACCGGCAGGCTGCAGGAACTCGATCGATAGCCAGAGCAGCCTGTCCCATGCCAGTGTGCCTGGGCCGGGACTGCTGAGGGACGTGGGGGATGGAAGCAGCACATCCAGTACAGGCAGCACTGATAGTCCTGATCACCTCACGCACAAGCAGCAGATGCTGGCCGGTCCAGCGGGAGGCAGTCCAGAGCTCCTCCACAAACCTCGGTCAGGGGAACAGGGGCCAGGCCCGGAGCTCTCCGGTCGCAGACGAAGCACCAGTCCGGAATATGCTGCCCACACCTTTCCTCAAGTGTGCCGGCCTCGCTGTGGTTCCTTCTCCAGCCCTGACCATAAGGGTCTGCGAGGTCTCAGCCCAGAAAAGCTCAGCAAAGGCCTGTCTAGAGGCAGCCCGGAGCAGTTCTCCAAGCACTTGCTGGTGTCCTCTCAGCCTCCTGGGAGCCCTGACCTCTTCCAAAAGCACCGGGCGAGCATTGGGAGCGTATGCGGGAGTCCCGAGCCAAAACAGATACTGTCAGGGACGCCTGACCACCTGCAGAAAGGTCGTGTGATTTCCGGAAGTCCTGAGATGCTGAGGCACGGGTACAGTGCAAGCCCAGAGCATGTCAAATTTGGAAGCCCAGGCCGGGACGTGGCCCAGAGGAGGTCAGGGGGAGACGAGATGTCCCCGCATCACCGGAGCATCTACAGCGGTATGAATGGTGGGTCCGACTGGAGCCTGCTGTAGCACCCTACACTGAGCGCCATTTCAGTACACTACATGCAAAGGGATGGTCATCAGTCATCATGGAGGGCATCAGTTTCAAAACAATACAAACAAACCATCCTATAGCCAGGCACTAAACCATCCCATTCAATAAGCCATGATCTACATTTAGTTAAGTTTTCCTTTGCGCAGCTCAGACGGGGCCTTGAGGAGGTAGAACAGGGGCGTTAGTGTCTGGCAGAACGCCTGATCTCTGGTAAAGGTCGGTGGTGTCCAGTCTTGGTTCTCAAGGGCCGTGATTTCAGCAGGCTTTAGCTGCTATCTGTCAGTCAGCTGTGCTTTTATGCTTCGGAAACCATTTACGCACTGGAGCCCAACTGAGGGAACTGTAACCAATCACGCAGCATAAAGTTCAGAGGCCCAACAAAAAGCCAGAGGACAGTGCCACCCAGCAGGACCAGGAGTGGACACCACTGTTTTTGCCATGCGCTTTCAGGTGAGTGGAGTGGCAAACTGAAGACTGCAGCAGCGATAGCACTGCAGCAGTTGCAGTAGAGAGAAACAGGGTCATTACTCTGTTCTCCTCTCCTGCGCTCTTCTTGCTTTATTTTCATATGACACCCTCCTCTTACGTTTGTACCTTAGAGACACTGAATACCCCTAATGGGAATGACTGTAGTTCATAATGAATTTCACAAGCCAAATGTGATGTGTGGAAAGCCAAGAATTGCAGTACATGTACATAGTACACACATACAGTCTTACATGCCCTCTGGCACACACACACAAACACACAGACAGACATACACAAACCCTGCACTCTGCTTCTAACAAAGCATTCCTCTCATAATAAAGTTATTTAGTTGTGCGACCTGCATCCAATTATACACTCTGTAGACCTTGCTGAAAAAAGCCTGTGACTGGTTCATCCACATTTGGTTGTTTTTAGTTTAACGTCAAAATTAGTTGTTCCAGTCCACTTAAGTCAAGTCATAATTTAATTATCAATTATTAGGCTTCTGTACACACTCAGTAGGGTTGTCACTATCAGTTGCATTAGTAAGTCGAGTTGAGCAATCTACCAGTCTACCAATTATTTTGATGATTCATGATTTTTTAAAAATATAATAAATAAATAAAACTTACCAACACACTAAAAAGTTGGGTAGAGCAATTAAAATATTCCAAACAAATAACAGAAATGTAGCAATTGAAAATACAAAGGCTTGTTCCACTAACATATGTTGTAAGTTAAGAAGGTTCAGGCCTTCTTTTGAAAAGAAATTTGTTCTTTGTTCCAACAGCAACAGTATTATCAGGGTGAATGGAAGCCATTTAAGTCCCATATTTTGAGAGGTTTGGAGATATGGACAAAAGTATTGGGATGCCTGGCCATTGCACCAACAGCGACTTTAATGACATTGCATTTAAATACATAGACTTTAATATGGACTTGGTGCCCTCTTTGCACGTATAACAGCTTCCACTCTTCTTGGAAGGGTTTCCACAATATTTTGGAGTGTTTCTGTGGGAATTAGTGCACTTTCATTCGACATTGAAAGCCTGGCTCGCAATCTCCATTCCAGTTCATCCCAAAGGTGTTGAATGGGGTTGAGGTCAGGACTCTGTGGGGGCCAGTCAAGTTCTTCCACACTGAACACAACCAGCCATGTCTTTATGGATCTTGCTTTGTGCACTGGGGCACAGTCATGCTGGAATAGAAAAGGTTCTTCCCCAAACTGTGTCCACAAAGTTGGAAGCATGGCAAACGGTCCAAAGTGTCTTGGTATTCTTGATTTTACACACCTGTGGCAATGAGCATGACTGAAACACTTGAATTCAGTAATTAAGAGGTGTGTCCCAATACTTTTGTCCATATAGTGTGTCTTTACTGCTGCTTTTAGGCAATTATTCAATTAACTTTTGTTATATAGACTCACCTAAAGACCGCTTTGGGCTTCACTGTAATGGCCGTATGACTAAACAATAGACTGCACACAATGGCAATATGAATATAATTTAGTGATGTGAATTCTGACAGAAAATTCAAACAGATTCTGGATTTTTATTAACCCAGCAGCAGTGATACAGTGATACAGAAGTGAGCTCTTAAATCTCTTAAAAAAAAAAAAAAATGTAATATATTGAATATATATATATATCTTATTAAATATACGACTTTTACTTTTTTGTTTAGCCCTGTGCTTTCATAGTCCTTCAGTTAATTTACTAAGTGGAAAGTTAAGGTTATATTTAGTCACTAAATAACTTTAGCAAATCTGGTTTGACTGGCTCAGTATTTCAGTGTTTTCTGCTAAATTGGTATAGATTTACAGATGTTCATATTTTATAGTCAATTAGTCAATACGTTAATTAGCTGGCCTGCCATGTCTGCGCTCTACAGCTACTGTCTGAGAGACTCAGGATCAGCTCAATGTCTTCACCTGAATGTTATTCAACAGGCAAAACTAGAGCCAGACAAATGAATGTGTACTTAGTCATTTCTCTATGCCTAAATGCTGTTAGCCATTTTAATATATTTCACTATCACAGTGTAGTTCACGGACATATCTTCTTTAAGTTTCGGTGATAAGGGGTGAGTTATGAAATAGTAATGGAGGGGGGATGGTGGCTCTCTGCTGTGTGCCTCTAGCAAACATTACAGAGGTATGGCACGATTTATAACCTAATATCACATTGTACATTGTAATGTAATTATCTTTGGCATTGTCTCAATTTACTGTTCTTAGAAACTGTTCATTTTGTTGGCTTGTGTTTTCAACCTTATATTTTACATTCCCTATAGGTATCGGAGCTTCCCTGAGTCCTTGGCTTGGTTTTGTGGTTATAATAAAGAGGTGGCGCTCACTTTTGATATGAAATCCATTTAGCTGCCATTTTTACCTGACTGTGTAATAAATTGTTTTCTTTAAAATAGTAATTAGTAAGCCCCGAACTCTAAAACTGGAATCCAAGGATGGAATCAGGAATCTTCAGAAGTGTTCAGGAATTCTTGTGGAGCATAACAAGATAAATACAAACATTAGAGGCTTCTAACTATAACAGTATTCACAGTGAATCCTTCAGTAAAATCTGAATAGAATAGAACATTACTGGAGTAGTCTAATCGCCCCTTAGCCTGCAGGCTGTCTACCACATTGTGAGAGTTTTACTTCATTCTAGTGGAATTCGGCAAAATTATTTGATCACCTTGGCAACTGAGGTGTGATCCTGCATGTAGTTGGCAATAGATTAACCGTAAAAGTGTGTGTGATGGGACAAATGAGGCTATATTCACATCACTGACAAAACTGCATTAAGGTACAATAGTCACTGCTGTTCCAGACACTCTATTTTGACTTGCTTTTTTTTTTTTTTGCTTAGTAATGGGATAATGAGTGTGTGCAGAACAAAGAAGAAAAAAATATCAGCCACTCCTGTTGGTGTGTGGCAGGCATTCTCTCCAGCAGCAGGCTGCTAATGATTTCTTGAAGGGGTAAAGTGCTGACTTGTAGTGCTAGCCAAGGCCATGGGACACTTCCTGAAGCAGTGCTGTTTACCTTACGCTGCGTTTAGGAGGCAGATAACAGCAGCTAATTAACACCTGAGTTCAGTTCGCTGGAAGACATGTCCAGATGCTCTGCAGTGACTGATGTCTCTGACTAAAGAGGCAGTTCTTGTGTTGATGGGCGTGCGGTTTTGACAGTCAGCGTATGGAATCTTAACATATATGCTGGGAACATTTGGCCTGGTGGACGTAGCAGGAGAGGTGGCATCTCACAGTGGAGCTGACAGGAGGCTCGGTGTTGAGTTGGGTTTTTGCGTGCAGACGGTGCAGAGTTTATTCAGAGTGGAAGGCTTTGCTGCAGAGGGTCTTCACTGAAATAAATCCTTCCGATTGGTGTTTGGTCACATTTCCGACAGCGCCAGCGAAACGAGAGTAAGCACTAAAGTCAAGTTGACTCAAGTAGTCAAGTAGGTTTATTGTCATTTCAGCCCTACAAACAGTACACAGTGAGATGAAACAACGTTCCTTCAGGGCCACGGTGCAACACAAGGACAGAAACACATAAGAAGAGCTGTCCGGGTCTCCCTCAGGATCCATAATCACAAAATTATTTCTGAGTTGGCTACACCTCTGACAATAGTAATATACCCCAGCTATTTCTTGGGCCATTTTTGGCCCAGCCGAGTTTCACCAAACTAGAGCGACCCTACCCCCTCCCTTCTGCCCTTTCACATGCATTTGCTAAAATCCTGTGCCAACAATCCAAGCAGGGAATTACAGTGTGTCCATGTTACCCATGGCCAGCCAGACTGGATTATCCCATAAGAGGGTTTGGACAGACAGATTTCTTTTTATTTTTCTCCTCCATCTCTGGGGCATGGCTGCTTTTAGATGGCCTCTTGGTTTGCAGCTTCAAGCTCGCTTTTGCTGTAATTAATAGATCACATCCAGACATTTTCAGAATATATTCAAAGAATGATCATTTAGGGACAGTAACATTTTTTATAAGACAGAATATATTCGAATATTTAAAAAGACCATTGCCAGAATTAGGATTTCTCTTTTGTCCAGCTCCAGTTTATATATGGCTGGAGAGTGGAGGCAAACAAATAGCTGCCAGACATGGCTTACGTATTATTTATTGAGGATTTCGTGACGATTATGGATGTATGCTTAATCTTAATAAGTATACTGTGGTGATGAGCCTTTTTGGATATTTTGGTCATATTTGAGGGGATTTATGTGGACTATAAAGTTAAAATAATGCTGTACACAGGGTTAGGTTCACTTCTGAAATATACACACTGGCCTGTCCATTTGCAGATTTTGGATTCAGAGACTGTTCGGTTACGCAGTTTGAAATGTTCCCCTCCTGCAAAGATATGTAATATGCAAACAGCTCCCCATCCTTCTGCCAGCCTATCGGTGTTCCATTACCGTAACCTCCTTCTTAGCCAGAGTGATCTCCAGCAGGGCCAGGTTTGCTATCTGCACACTCAATCCCATCCACTCTGCTCCGGAGCCCCAGGGAGAGCCGGCAGCCCAGCCGGATATCAGCCTCTCTCACAGAGGACACAGCCTGTGACCTTGACCAGCCTCACCCTAAATATAGCTCTACAACCCGGGGCTGTCCTGTGAGTCTGTTTCATAGGGGTCTGTGTGTGTGTGTGTCTGTGTGTGTGTGTGTGTGTGTGTGTGTGTGAGTGTGTTCCCCAGGGCCTTCTGCTGAGGAAGCTCAAAGAGTCTGTCAATCAGATGGCCTGTCAATGCCTCATGTAAATAATGAATAATGCCGTAGATGGGCTGCATTTGCATTGGTAATGTGACAGAACAAGCCCTGCTCACGGTTTACGCTTCATGCTTGGTGGGCATTTGGCGTAGTTCAAGGCTGATGTGACAGTATACTGTTTTGGTGATTTGCAGTAATTTCATTTAGTGGCTAAACCACTTGCTGAATTGAAGAAGAGGGATGGCTTATTTTCTGTGTGCCTGCTTTAACATTTAACCAGAATTTAATTTAATTTCTCCCTTTCATTTCTCGTGAGGTCCAGTGGCTGGTGAAGAATGAGCGTCGCCTCTTTTTTTTTTTTTTTTTTTTTGCTCATTTTGACTCTGATGCAGAAAATCCACTTCTGAGAAGAAGGCCATGTCGGGTGCTGAGAGGTTGTGTAACTGTTACGGAGCGTTTCTTAGAAGCGTCGCTCTCCAGTATTAAATTAAATCTACTCAGCTCTTTGTGGCCCAGCCCATTGACCGCGCGGGAATGTATCGGCATAATTAGCGTCTGTTTGCTTCTTTTGCAGTTTAATGGAAATTCAAACGTAGCTAAGCTGTCGTCCAAACAGACAGCCGTGTATTCCCCCAGTGATCCCTGCTTGTTGTTGCTAATGCCGTAAGCTATCAATATTCATGTTGACTGTAATGTGTAAGACTGTCTGCATCAGTGCATGGGGGCAGTGTAGAAAAGGAAGAACAGATGAATGCGTTGTGCTACAGTCTACATTGATCCTTCATTAGCTCAGGAACAAGCAATTGATTCAGGCCTTTTTCACCTGATCACATGACCAAGTAATAGGAACACTCCTGTAGGTTGGTGAGGGATATGATTCAGGTGCTTTTAGGCCGCCACGATGTCCTTCACGCTTGCTGCCGACGCAACTTTAGATTTTGCTTTTTTCCAGTTCCCTTGTGTATGCACACACCCTCACAAGTGCATTGTTCTATTTTTCATGTAATATAAACAGGGGAAGAAAAAGATTCATTCTGTAATGGCTTCCCCAATAGCAGCACAAGAGGTCATGATCAGCCTTGACACAATGTTCATTCCTCCTTAAATACATTCAAGCCATTGGTATTTACACTGCGTATGTCATCTAGTCGTCATTACTTTTCAAAAGTATGCTGTTATCAGTGTCAGCTCCTGAAAGGCCCATGTAAACGTTATTAGCAACGAGAGTCGCTGTCTTGTTTAACAGCATCTATTGTCAACTCTTACTCTCCACTTCTCTAGCTGATCTTTTAATGGTCTAATTAAACACAGTGAAAATGATCCACATTATGCCTTTCAATTATTGGCCCGAGGATACATCTCTCACGTTCCCTGGAAGGCGTCCCAGTGTGTCAATGGAAGGCTTGTGTTCCACAAAAAGGTGGGACCAGGGCTGTAAAAATGTATATATCGATGCATGGTGACAGGTCAATCTGAAAGTGGCGATTTAACTGCATTGATTTTTCAATGTTGGAATTCAGCATTGAAATGAATAGGAAGGTGTAATAATACTGATAAATAAAATACACACAGAATTCTATTTGAAAATGTTAAAAATAATCCAAAAGCTTGATGTTGCTTTTATTGTCTAGATTTCTAAGTAAACAATTACCGCATTCAGTCAGTTCTGAATTATAGTAAAATAATAGAATCGGAACTGTCATATCAGTGGTCTGTGTTTCTTTGTGTCAAGTGTTAGCCACCCTGGACAAGCTTTACAGAATGTTAGCCAAAATCCCAGCCAAACTAAAAGAGGAACGTAGAATGTCATCAACATTCATTCTTCAGTGTAGAACTGAATTCCAAGTTGTTGTGACTAATTAAACTATGCAGAATGGAACTGACAGTGACACATTTTCCACCACATAAAGGTTCTCCCCAGCAGTGGCGCTATTACAAAAAACAAAAAAACAAAAACAAACACAAAATCAGACAGGAGCTGTTTTCTAATCTATACTTTACCAGAGTCACGAATGCAAACAATAAACTACACTGATAATAGATAAGGGGAGCATCATGTTGAGTTTTTCTGGAGACTAAAAAAAGAATTTAACTCACCACTCTCATTGAAAGCAAATCTTGCTATATTTCTTGTGGACAGATATTGTTTGTGGTTTCACTAATTTAATTGTGTTTTTTTTTTAGCTCCCGTTGAGCCCACCATTCTCTTGTTTTTCCTTTAGTGTTTTCTCGGAGCTGTTTTCATCCTCTGCCTTATTTCACTTTTTACCATTATTTTCTCATCTGGTGAACTTTCTGCTTCTCATTTTTCTGGTGACTTTTCTTCTGGTCACTGGAATTTGAAGTTATTGTTTAAAGCTGGAGTTACTGGTTGTTTCAAAGAAAAAAAGGTAAGTGAGTGAGACCACGGTTGAGGGATTTTTTTTTTTTCCTTTTCTGATTTGTGATTAACCGTTTCTTGCCCCGTCACATGAGTGCTATGCTACAACAATGTCGTTATCTTGTTGACCATCTGCAAAATCTGTTCAGATTATTATCTTTGTTATATACCTCTGTGGGCTCCTGAAGGCCAGGGTCAGGGTTAATCACCGCTGTCCCCTGCTTGCTCCACTGCTTGCTCCACCGCTGGTCCTCTTAATCCCACACCAAAAAACCTGACTCCAGTATTTCATCTAACATTGTGACCTTGAACATGCATTCAGAGTAGATCACTTTTAAAGTGAATAACACGTTCTAAATGTAGGTGTTTTGACAAATTTCATGTTCTGTAAAGTTTGTCCAACCTCACATATACTTTAATAGGTTCATAAACAAATAGAATCATAGTTGGAATCAAATTTATGCCCTTAGTTAGCACCAGTTTAGACTCCAGCCTCTTTACTGCTTAACCCATAGAGTCCTTGTGGAAGGTACTGAGGTGGCATGCTGAGAGGGCACTGGCAGGGTCTATAGATGGGCAGGGGAGATGAAGCCTTTAGCTAGAAGCCTTGGCTACCCGCTGGCTGCAGGCGTAAGAGGGCAGTCATCGATCATCCCCCTGGAGAGAGGCAGCGAGGGGGCGGGCAGCAGTCAGACAGCTGTAGGGCTCTTACCTAATCTGCTGTTACATCCTCTCAGTCTAGCTCGGGCCACAGGAGCTAGATTAAATCATCCACCATATGAGTCTTAAACTGCAAAAACGTCGAGGGTGGCAGGACCAGAGTCTGATTGCTCACAGTGTTCTGAAAAGGCTCAGAAATTATCTCCCGGTTATTATGTAGTACCCTGCTGAACAAGGCATGCTAACACACAGGAGAAGGTAATAATCCCCAACACTACTGCTTGCTGTAATTTTGAAATTTAATATCACACTTTCTCTGTCCATATTATGTTATGACGGTTAGTTTAAGTTTTATAATTAAGTTTGGATGAGTAAAGTTTTTTTGCCTCTGTGCTAAAACAATGTCTTATAGGCCTGACATAGCTTGTTTTGGCTGTTTTGCCTCGTAAAATGACTTTACAGGGAAACTTGCACAGTGTTGTGAATGTTAAGTGGACAGAAACACATTTCAAAGAAGGAATATTAGTATTTGTTAGATTTATTAGACCTAGGCTCTTAAAAATGCCCAAAGTATCCAGCTAATGACACACTGTAGTTGACCGGGTTGTCCATCAATACTGTTACAACTAAAAATCAATATTATAGTGTGACACAACAGCAGCATACCAACGCTGCCAATATACTACAGCAATGTAGCATTGTAGTCATCTACCATCAGCATCTATTCTACATGAACATGTCTTCATTCCGTCTCATTATATCACCCTCATGCATCTCAGTCCTACACTGCTGACCTTTCGCATTGACAGGGGGATTTATGAGGCAGCTGATGTTACACTATACAGTGTAGGAGTGGCTACTGCACCCTGTGTGGAAGAAGGGCAGTCTCTCAGCATCCTGAGTCACTGCTGCAGGAAAATCATCCACTCACCCTCACTCGCTTGGAGACAGCTCAGATATTATACACACTGCCCACACTGTCCTCTGGAAAACAGAAGCAAGGCTTCTACAAATTCAAGAAGTAACTTCACTAGAATGTCATTGAAGTGGAAAAAATTCTGGTATTAATTGAGCATTTTCAACTAATAAAAGCTTCTCTGTAGAAAAGAAAATATTGTATGAAAAAGTCGTGTTGAAAAAAATGTGTAGAGACTGAATCCTATTAATATAGAGTGTAAAATGAATGTAAATGTAATTTACTGTATAAGTCATTATATGATGACATTTGTATTTGTGTCACTGCAATTTAGCAGCTTAGCAAAACTCAACTTAAACCTTAGATTTAACTGCCATTCCTTAGATTTGGCTCACATCAACTTCACTGACCACAGGAATTCAAAGAAATAACTTGAACAGATGCATGAGTAGACAGACAGATAGCTCATCTCCTGAGGAAATGACCCGGGCAGCTCAGCAGAGAAGGACATCAGGTGTAACACGGATAGCAGCGGCCCTGAGGGTCCTGTAGGAGGATCCATCCAGAGAGGTAAAGTAGAGAGTATATTCACACTGGTGCGTGCCATTGTCAATTTAAACCAGTGTTGCATGCAATGACCGGTTCACTGATGATTCATCGCTCATCCGATTAGAATTTCTGGCCCTGCCCTGGGCGCCGTATGTATTACCATTCCATTTGTGTGCTCAGTAGCGACTCCCAGCGCTGTTCTGTTTCATGATCTGAATGAATGCCTTAAAGATAAATGACTTTAATCTCTTATTTACGTGTTCTCCATAACTCAGGTATGAGACCGTAGGTCTTACTGTAACTGCTGTGATCTTAACTATGTGTATGTGTTTGTACTACATGTGTATTCTGGGATAAAATCTCCTTCCGTCTCCATCCATCACTATAGTGTCACTGTAATGGACTCCTGTAAGCGTGGCGTGTCATGCATTTGTGTGTGTGTGTGTGTGTGTGTGTGTGTGTGTGTTTGGAGTTGACAGAGACAGAGACAAGAAAGTGTCGCTTCCTGTTGGGCTATACTACAGTTTTGTTGCAATTTCTAATTCATAGCATGAAATGTGATGTTGACAGTGGCAAATAGCTCTCGCAATACCTGGAGAAGCTGTGAAATCAGACAAATGTATCGAGTGAAAAGAGAGTGAGAAGGACAGAGAAAGAGATGAGATGCCTGTTTTTTTCCACAGTGAAAGTGCTGCACTTTTTGCTCTTGGTTCAGACGGCCGGGCTCACATTTCTGAGCATAGGCAGAAAAGGCAGAAAGACTGCTCATGTATCAGGCTGAAAGCTCTGTGTGCGGCTTTCAGGCTCAGTCTGAATGCAGCGAGCAAGCATGCAACTGCTAATGCTACACACACTGCAAGAGAGACTGCATGTCGGACCGCCTTTAGTAGACACATCATACTTTGGTTTCTAATACTTTATCATAAATCATAAACCATAAATTTGACTATTTATGATGAAGTATTATAAAACAAAAAATGTGGCATGTGCAAAAGTTTGGACACTTCCAGTCAATCCACTAGTGTTTTTTTTTTTTTGTGTAGTAATATATATATATATATAGTGTGTGTGTGTGTGTGTGTGTTTAATGTTTGTGACATGATTGGAGCTGCTTCAGCCCTATCATTATCATGCATAACATTTTGCTTGACATTGTTACACCCAGGGCAAAATCTTTATTGCCACAGGTTCATTTACCAGGCACCTGTATCACTCACCAGAATGACAAAATGGCTCGTGCATCTCCAGTTAATGGAGCAAGTATCCAGAATGCCTTGAGCTAATGTGAGAGAATGGCTTGAACACATTTAGTTAATGTAGCAAAATGACTGCACTGCATCTTAGGCTAATGTTGTAAGAAATGTACTGCTATTAGAGGTAAGGTTATGGCTGAATGGCCAAATGCTGCTGCGTGTTGGAGGCAACATATATTCTTCTACATAATTGTGATGTCATTTGGAAATGAAAGGATGATGCAAGCATGGTGTCGCTGCAGTGAAAGCAGACCCAAATACAGGCGATCACAAGGCCTTATTAATGGGACCTACACTTTGGACAATAATTTGTTCTTTCTGCATGCACATAGCAGTAATATATTTTCTCCTGAATTATAGAAAACAGACAAAGGGGCCTTAGAATTCACAAGTGGGTCACATCCACAGGTACAGACAGCACAACAGACACTCTTATTAAGGTCAGGTGGGGTGTTTGAGAAAGTTTTAGCACGGCTTGTCCACAGGCTCATAGTTTAAAAGCTATTTTGTGCATATCAGCTGAACGGAGAAATCAGGACCTCCCTCTCCATACAACCAGATGAGTGAGGAGGCAATTGGCTGAAGGGGACTGGGGAACAGAGCTGGGTAATTGGTAAGGCCATTAAAATGAATGAAATCTGTATGCAGATGAGCAGGGCGTTAGACAGAGAGAATGAGCTCAAGATGGAGCAGTTGCCGCTATGGGAGGAGAAAATATACAAAGGCTTATTGGCATTCTTTATGAATCCCCTTCAGCAATTCAGCATTGGCAGTTATGTTGCCCTCTGTATCAACGTCTGAATGTATGAACTGAACACATCATGTCGTACCGATACTGACACGGTATCGGTATTGATGCCGATACTGGAACCTAAATACAGAACTGTACATTTTGCCAAATGTCATGTAATGAGCTCCGACAATCAGGGACCCTCCAGCAAGACAGTGAAAGCAAACAACAGCGCTGCTGTAAATAATTTTTACCGTAGTAATTCATATTTATAGTAAGTTAATATTAGCCAATTTCTACAACTGGAAAAATCCAGTTTCTAATATAGTTTTTAACTGAAATAAAGTAGTTTTTTTTACTTTTAGTTTATTTTATGTAAGATGCCTGTAAATCATGCAATATATTGACAAAAGCATTGGGACACTTAAACATTACATCAACAGGGACTTTAATGACATTGTATTCAAATACATAGACTTTAATATGGAGTTGGTCCCCCCTTTGCAGCTATAACAGGTTCCACTCTTCTTGGAAGACTTTCCACAAGATTTTGGATTTTCTTCTCCAAATGATGTCCTGAAAGTTGGAAGCATGCACTGTCCAAAATGTATTGGTACGCTGAAGCATTAAGATTGTCCTTCACTGGAAGTAAGGGGCCTAGTGTAAGCCCTGAAAAACAGAGGTGTCCCAGTACTTTTGTCCCTATAGTGTATCCACTGCCTGATGAGAAGCCGTTTTACTGTCTCTGTTCTGATCGGCGTCCTCACACTGTTATTGTTTAAAAACGTATCAACTGACTGGTTTGTTATCATGACGAGCCCGTTCTCACAAATTTTCATGAAGCCATCATGATATACAATCTATTCAAAAACGTGCTGCGATCACGCTTCAGTTAATGTGAAGTAGTCTTCTGTTGTAGCCTATGAATGAACGCTTGTATGCAATATTGTAAAAATATACTACACATTTTCCACTAAAAGTGTAATAATAATGAGTTGATTCCATGTCGTTTTTGTTTGCAAAGCAGGTTGAAACAGGCTGAAAGGCCGTGAGACGGGGAAAGTCCCTAACCCTAACCCTAACCCTAACCCTGACCTTAACCCGAACCTTAAACCTAACCCTAACCTTAACCTTAACCCTAACCTTAACCCTAAACCTAACCCTAACACTAACCCTAAGCCTAAGCTTAACCCTAACCCTAACCTCTAACCCTAACCCTAACAGTCACCAGTTAGCACTGATACTGGCGGGTATATAGGGTAGTGAAGTGTTGTCCTAGCACAAAAAAAGGCCTAAAGCATGATCGATTATGTCGTGATGGCTGCACGGAAAGTCATGAGATCGGGTTGTTATGACACAGTCACTCACTCAAAAACCACAAAAAACTAGGCAGCACTGTCTATGACCCAGCAGAAGTAGTCCAGGCTGTTTTTTGAGTAGAACAAAACAACCCAGCCGAACATTCAGAAAGGAAATGTACTCCTCGTTTAGTTTTTTAGTTTTTTATTGCTTTTTTGAAACTGTCTGAGTGAAAATCAGGATTGTTGTGATACAATTACTGAGATTTAGTTGTAGCTATAGATTCTTCTCCAGCCAACAACGGGAGTGAGGGGCTCTGTGTGTACAACAGAAAGGAAAAAGTGTATTTCCCACTCCTTGCAGCCTTGACGATATAGACACAGTTGTAACTTTGCTGAATCATCCAAATCACCGAATCTCATGGTGTGTATGTATCCATGCAAAGTGTGCTGAACGTGTTATTTTTAATCCCAGAAAAGATCCAGAGCTTAAAAAAAAAAAAAAAAAACACTTGTGGTTTTAGCCCCTGCTACCCACCTCTTAGCCGGAAACATTTGTCAATCCAGCACTGTGGAGTTGGCATGTCAGACCACTCTCAGAGAGTAACATGAGCTGATTCATGTTTCTCCTCCTCTTTTCCTCTCTCTGTTACTTGCTGTGAATTAACTCCCCCCAAGCACATCAAACAAACACACACACACTCACAAACTCACACACATGGGCTTCACAGTCATCTTTGGAGTGTAGTACCATTCCATATTGATGAACACATTTGTCACAAAGCTTTTCTCAGTAGGTCAGATGAGCCGAGAGTCCTCGAGAGTCAATTTTCTGCTCACGAGAGCCCTCAGCCACTGTTGTAAAATGGCCTCCACTTCAGTTAGAGTAGCCATGTCATTTGTGCAGCGACTGAAAACGACTTTACTGGAAGCACATTGTTCATGTGATTCAAGGCTGCTCTTCTGTTTGGCTAATGGGGGTGTGTTGAATGGTGGGGGAGATGGAGAGTCAGTTGTTTACTTTGTTAATTGCTTTTTCTGTCGTCATGAAATCCCTTCATTGAGGCCCAGTGTGGTGGGTTACTTCAGGTTTACTTTAGCTAAGACATTCCTCTGTTTGAGTAAAGAAAGATGGCTGCTGCTGCTGCTGGTGGTTCTGGAAGCTGGGTCAGTGGGTCACCAGTGCTCATCTCTATCCATTGGTTCTGTTTTTAGGACCAGCTGTGACCAACATCACCCTCTCGCCACCTTAAAACATGCACCATTTCTTCCAGTCTGTACTGCTGGGCTATTTCAGGTGGAAAATATATCGCCAGCCTACTCCTTTGTGGGAGTAGGACTCTCCGTGGAGAAGATTCAGCTATGAAGCACGGGCTCACTTTCTTAACAGTGAGCAATGATTAGAGTTAATTTAGCCCCAGGGAAAATACTCAGTGTGAGGTATTTTATCATCCTGTTTTCCAAATGGCAGTTAATCTCATGACTGCACTGATTCTCCCTGATGTGTTTTCCATTGTGGGTTCTGCACTACGACAGACCAGGATAAGCAGAACAGATTTCGAGAAAACTGAGCATGTTAAAAGGGAAATAAGTGTGTGCTATTGTCCTTCCATTGCTTGAAGGAATTTCGTGGATATGAGAAAGCAAGGTCATTAGGACAGGCAGTATGGGACAGCAGACGTTGGCCTGGGAGGAGCGTAGCAGAGACAGGTTGAGGGGAGGGCTTAGGCCAAAGGCTTTGCTGTCTTTCTGTTATCTCCTCTAAGGGCAAGGTGCAAAGAGCTCCACAGATAGCAATCAGGCCTTTCTTCCTGGGCCAGCCTCTAAAGTAGGCCAACAGCTGCTTCTCCTCCCCTCATTAGCATTTCACTTTGAAGCCCCGATTATTTATTTATTTTTCATTGTTTTTTGTATTGAAGATACTTAACATATTAATAATGAATATGTACGCACACGTCTAAGCTGCTGTTGCACCCCTGACCATTCCTGTCGCTGCTGGCGTAAGAAAAACCCCCCATGCACTTATTATTGAAGAGCAACCAAACAAGGAAAACCTCGCAAGATTCATATAGTTTAATAAACATATCCTGCATGGAGCTATACCCTCGGGTAGTTTTATGTAATTATTTCTGCCTCTTCTCTTTAAAAAACGCTTTTAACTAGAATTGGAGAGATGCAGGGGCAGTATGTGTGAGACAACACGGTGATGTTGCCCTCCCTTTGTTCTGTACCTCAAACTGCCCTCTGATGTCTGCAGAACAGGCCTCTCTGTGTTCTATAAAGTGATGTATCTCCAGTGTGTGTGTGTGTGTGTGTGTCGCTCTTTGATGTGCTAGGCATTTTGGGCTGTCGGTCACAGATTGTCTGCCTTTGCTCCTTTTATTTCTCCCTTTGTTATTTTCATCACGCCATACACCAAGCCAAGATCCCAGAGAAGTGTCTTAGCTCACTGGATGAAATAAAGGTGTCAGCTGAGCTTGACTAACTGACATGGGTCACACACACACCAGCAATATGTGCAACGATGCAGGATTACTGCATTCATTTTCAGATTCCACCTAGAAATAAAGGGCAAGGATTAGCGGTTAGCATGTTGTGCTAAAACCAGAGAAAATCTGACCCATGTTGGATTGGGTGTGCTGCTATGGTGGTATGCTGATTTCTGCTCTCCGAGGTGATGAAAAATATTGATTTGTGTTTATGCTGGGCTACTTTGCTTCCCACAAGTATATTCATTATTTTTTTTAACCCCCCCATCTCCCTGTGTGAAGGCCACCCAGCAGCTCCGCACAGCAGAGAGGAGCTTATGAGTTTGTTTAATGAGTAGCACAGTAGATGCCCTTCTGAAGGTCAGCAGGGAGGCCCTGTACAATCTCTGATGAGAGCAGGAGCAGTCTGGGGCTTCTGGAGAGACAGAGAGAGAGAGAGAGAGAGAGAAATAGAGAGAGAGAGAGACAGTGAGATTTGGCTCCTGCTGCACTAATCGTTACACCACATGGACATACACACAAAGTACACACACAAATACATACAGCACAAACCAAGTTGACTGAGGACGATTACCAGTGTGTAGGGTCCATCTGCTCATGCACACCTGTTCACTCCCAGTCTAACATGGTAATGGAGCCTCAACTGCAGTATTGCTCAGAACTGAAAGACAAACATGGTAACATCGTAGGACAAGCTGGTTCATATGTCTGTACCCTGCCGTGTGTGTGGGTGTGTGAAGTTTTCAGAAGTAATAAGGCTAAGAGGCAGAGTCAGTATGAGTTCTGGGTGTTTCATTAGTGCTACTGACACTTATGGCAGCCAGGCCCGACACTTTATTCACCTCTGCATGCTTACCACACCCTTCATTATTTTACATGTACTACTATTATCACCTTTACATAAGAAACTGATGTGCTTTTTCTAGTTTTAGTTGTCGATGGTCTAAATGTCCACTTTTATAAAACAACATTTAACCAGGGAGTCTAAAAATGCTGGTGTCTTTGAAAGCAAACACTCCGCAGAGGCCTCTTTTGGAGTGTTTTTATTGAATTAAAAAATTCAATTGTCATGTTTTAAAGGAGTTTAGCTGCTGTATATGATTAGACGACATTGATTTCCACTGTAAAGGCCCTATTAAGCGAATTAGCCATTATGAGTGTGTCTGCCGTGCAAAGCAATACAAATTAAACTAGCACGAGCCTGCATAACTAGCACACAGAAACTGTCCATTTAGGACAGAAATAAAGAAATCATCCATTTCAATTGCATTTTGACTGACTTTGGGTCTGAATGCAGTGCTCATTAAGATCCCATGCTGTTTTAGGCGTGGTTTAATTAAACGATTATATCATCAGTTTAACCTTTTACTCATCCATTTTTCAAGGACATATAAGAACATTCGGACTTCTTTTTGTGCCCAGTCAGAAAAACAGTCCATCGGCCCTAATAAAGACAGAGACTGCTCATATCCTCTCCCAGCTCAGCTCTATATCAGACAGGTACTCTCTAAGAGGAGTGTTGGGAATATTCCTCTACGAAAGGCCATTTCCATCATGAGCCTCTGGCTGCTTCAATTGTACAGTGATCTACCAAGGGATAGAGAAAAAAAAGGATTTGCTGTTTGGTGAGGTGGTGGTAACACTGAAAGTGGATACTGCAGTTAACACCTGTGATAAAAAAACAAAATCTGACATGAATTATTTCTCACTCATAGCTCAGTGAAACAAGTGGAGAAATCCCGTTGTAACAAGCTGAGAAAGTGCAGAATTCAAGCGTTCAAGTCTATCAGTGGAAGAGGAAATATTTTAGGATGATTTGGATTTAATGCAATTTTACTGTATGATCTTTACATTTTTACATTTGCCTTTTTTACATTAGAACAGGCAGAGATGAAATAAAGTGTTAGTAATGGACAGTTATTACCTAAAACTGCAAATAGGACTCAAAAGTATGTGTTGTACATTTTCTGCAAGGGGGTTTACAGTGTATTTAATGGGTCTTTTGAAGAGGGTACAGACTATGAGCTAGCCTGTATGTGTGTGTGTGTGTGTGTGTGTGTGTGTATGTGGCTGCCCTTGTTCAAACAGAGTTGGTTTCTTTTTGAATGCCAGTTCTTGGAAGCTCTTGGTACTGAGGCACATGAATCTTTAATCATTATTTTATGCAAAGTAACTGAATATATAAAAGAACAAACCGTTTGGCTAAGAAGTGGCACTTAGGCTGTAAACTAGATTATGATTAAGAAGACAAAATTCTTTTTGAATATGTATTGTTGTCGTGTATATGTGTGTATGTTTATGGAAGAGAATGAGACAGAAGGAAAGGGAGACAGGGGAGCAGAAATAGAGTGAGAGAGGGAGATAGAGTCAGTCTTATCACAGAGTGGTGGGGGCAGAAGTGATGCTTTAGTCAAACAGAAGGCACTTTTCATCACTACACACTCAGGGTCACACCTCTAGCTAGTGGATCCACACTGTATGTGTAGAATGGAGATTAAAGTGAGTTACTGAGTGTGCTTGTGTGTAGGGCTGCAACTAACGATTATTTTGATTATCGATTAGTTGGGCGATTATTTTTTCGATTAATCGATTAATCGGATAAAAACTAAACTCTTCTTTAATTTGATGTTTTGCTTATAACATTACAAAACCATAAATCAGGGTATTATGTATG